>CAJQUW010004009.1:5000-7500 GCA_907163375.1 Prostheceraeus crozeri
AAAAAAAAAAAAAAAAAAAAAAAAAAAAAAAAAAAAAAATAAAAAAAAAAAAAAAAAAAAAAAAAAAAAAAAAAAAAAAAAAAAAAAAAAAAAAAAAAAAAAAAAAAAAAAAAAAAAAAAAAAAAAAAAAAAAAAAAAAAAAAAAAAAAAATTAAAAAAAAAAAAAAAAAAAAAAAAAAAAAAAAAAAAAAAAAAAAAAAAAAAAAAAAAAAAAAAAAAAAAAAAAAAAAAAAAAAAAAAAAAAAAAAAAAAAAAAAAAAAAAAAAAAAAAAAAATAAAAAAAAAAAAAAAAAAAAAAAAAAAAAAAAAAAAAAAAAAAAAAAAAAAAAAAAAAAAAAAAAAAAAAAAAAAAAAAAAAAAAAAAAAAAAAAAAAAAAAAAAAAAAAAAAAAAAAAAAAAAAAAAAAAAAAAAAAAAAAAAAAAAAAAAAAAAAAAAAAAAAATAAAAAAAAAAAAAAAAAAAATAAAAAAAAAAAAAAAAAATAAAAAAAAAAAAAAAAAAAAAAAAAAATAAAAAAAAAAAAAAAAAAAAAAAAATAAAAAAAAAAAAAAAAAAAAAAAAATAAAAAAAAAAAAAAAAAAAAAAAAAAAAAAAAAAAAAAAAAAAAAAAAAAAAAAAAAAAAAAAAAAAAAAAAAAAAAAAAAAAAAAAAAAAAAAAAAAAAAAAAAAAAAAAAAAAAAAAAAAAAAAAAAAAAAAAAAAAAATAAAAAAAAAAAAAAAAAAAATAAAAAAAAAAAAAAAAAAAAAAAAAAAAAAAAAAAAAAAAAAAAAAAAAAAAAAAAAAAAAAAAAAAAAAAAAAAAATAAAAAAAAAAAAAAAAAAAAAAAAAAAAAAAAAAAAAAAAAAAAAAAAAAAAAAAAAAAAAAAAAAAAAAAAAAAAAAATAAAAAAAAAAAAAAAAAAAAAAAAAAAAAAAAAAAAAAAAAAAAAAAAAAAAAAATAAAAAAAAAAAAAAAAAAAAAAAATATAAAAAAAAAAAAAAAAAAAAAAAAAAAAAAAAAAAAAAAAAAAAAAAAAAAAAAAAAAAAAAAAAAAAAAAAAAAAAAAAAAAAAAAAAAAAAAAAAAAAAAAAAAAAAAAAAAAAAAAAAAAAAAAAAAAAAAAAAAAAAAAAAAAAAAAAAAAAAAAAAAAAAAAAAAAAAAAAAAAAAAAAAAAAAAAAAAATAAAAAAAAAAAAAAAAAAAAAAAAAAAAAAAAAAAAAAAAAAAAAAAAAAAAAAAAAAAAAAAAAAAAAAAAAAAAAAAAAAAAAAAAAAAAAAAAAAAATAAAAAAAAAAAAAAAAAAAAAAAAAAAAAATAAAAAAAAAAAAAAAAAAAAAAAAAAAAAAAAAAAAAAATAAAAAAAAAAAAAAAAAAAAAAACATAAAAAAAAAAAAAAAATAAAAAAAAAAAAAAAAAAAAAAAAAAAAAAAAAAAAAAAAAAAAAAAAAAAAAAAATAAAAAAAAAAAAAAAAAAAAAAAAAAAAAATAAAAAAAAAAAAAAAAAAAAAAAAAAAAAAAAAAAAAAAAAAAAAAAAAAAAAAAAAAAAAAAAAAAAAAAAAAAAAAAAATAAAAAAAAAAAAAAAAAAAAAAAAAACAAAAAAAAATAAAAAAAAAAAAAAAAAACAAAAAAAAAAAAAAAAAAAAAAAAAAAAAAATAAAAAAAAAAAAAAAAAAAAAAAAAAAAAAAAAAAAAAAAAAAAAAAAAAAAAAAAAAAAAAAAAAAAAAAAAAAAAAAAAAAAAAAAAAAAAAAAAAAAAAAAAAAAAAAAAAAAAAAAAAAAAAAAAAAAAAAAAAAAAAAAAAAAAAAAAAAAAAAAAAAAAAAAAAAAAAAAAAAAAAAAAAAAAAAAAAAAAAAAAAAAAAAAAAAAAAAAAAAAAAAAAAAAAAAAAAAAAAAAAAAAAAAAAAAAAAAAAAAAAAAAAAAAAAAAAAAAAAAAAAAAAAAAAAAAAAAAAAAAAAAAAAAAAAAAAAAAAAAAAAAAAAAAAAAAAAAAAAAAAAAAAAAAAAAAAAAAAAAAAAAAAAAAAAAAAAAAAAAAAAAAAAAAAAAAAAAAAAAAAAAAAAAAAAAAAAAAAAAAAAAAAAAAAAAAAAAAAAAAAAAAAAAAAAAAAAAAAAAAAAAAAAAAAAAAAAAAAAAAAAAAAAAAAAAAAAAAAAAAAAAAAAAAAAAAAAAAAAAAAAAAAAAAAAAAAAAAAAAAAAAAAAAAAAAAAAAAAAAAAAAAAAAAAAAAAAAAAAAAAAAAAAAAAAAAAAAAAAAAAAAAAAAAAAAAAAAAAAAAAAAAAAAAAAAAAAAAAAAAAAAAAAAAAAAAAAAAAAAAAAAAAAAAAAAAAAAAAAAAAAAAAAAAAAAAAAAAAAAAAAAAAAAAAAAAAAAAAAAAAAAAAAAAAAAAAAAAAAAAAAAAAAAAAAAAAAAAAAAAAAAAAAAAAAAAAAAAAAAAAAAAAAAAAAAAAAAAAAAAAAAAAAAAAAAAAAAAAAAAAAAAAAAAAAAAAAAAAAAAAAAAAAAAAAAAAAAAAAAAAAAA
>CAJQUW010004009.1:12500-70228 GCA_907163375.1 Prostheceraeus crozeri
AAAAAAAAAAAAAAAAAAAAAAAAAAAAAAAAAAAAAAAAAAAAAAAAAAAAAAAAAAAAAAAAAAAAAAAAAAAAAAAAAAAAAAAAAAAAAAAAAAAAAAAAAAAAAAAAAAAAAAAAAAAAAAAAAAAAAAAAAAAAAAAAAAAAAAAAAAAAAAAAAAAAAAAAAAAAAAAAAAAAAAAAAAAAAAAAAAAAAAAAAAAAAAAAAAAAAAAAAAAAAAAAAAAAAAAAAAAAAATAAAAAAAAAAAAAAAAAAAAAAAAAAAAAAAAAAAAAAAAAAAAAAAAAAAAAAAAAAAAAAAAAAAAAAAAAAAAAAAAAAAAAAAAAAAAAAAAAAAAAAAAAAAAAAAAAAAAAAAAAAAAAAAAAAAAAAAAAAAAAAAAAAAAAAAAAAAAAAAAAAAAAAAAAAAAAAAAAAAAAAAAAAAAAAAAAAAAAAAAAAAAAAAAAAAAAAAAAAAAAAAAAAAAAAAAAAAAAAAAAAAAAAAAAAAAAAAAAAAAAAAAAAAAAAAAAAAAAAAAAAAAAAAAAAAAAAAAAAAAAAAAAAAAAAAAAAAAAAAAAAAAAAAAAAAAAAAAAAAAAAAAAAAAAAAAAAAAAAAAAAAAAAAAAAAAAAAAATAAAAAAAAAAAAAAAAAAAAAAAAAAAAAAAAAAAAAAAAAAAAAAAAAAAAAAAAAAAAAAAAAAAAAAAAAAAAAAAAAAAAAAAAAAAAAAAAAAAAAAAAAAAAAAAAAAAAAAAAAAAAAAAAAAAAAAAAAAAAAAAAAAAAAAAAAAAAAAAAAAAAAAAAAAAAAAAAAAAAAAAAAAAAAAAAAAAAAAAAAAAAAAAAAAAAAAAAAAAAAAAAAAAAAAAAAAAAAAAAAAAAAAAAAAAAAAAAAAAAAAAAAAAAAAAAAAAAAATACTTTATCTGTTGCGATCATATTCTCATCGTTAAAAGCTTAATTACAAAAAACACTGACGTACAATGTTTTCGTAGTATAGCTTTGGTATGACTATAAAATCGTCTGTTGGTTTTGTCTTCATGTCCTTCCACAGCTTCGTCCATCTCAAAAGTTTGATTTGCAAGGGGATCAAGGGTGTTGACAACCCTCACCCGCATCTTCGGCGTCTCATCGTTATTTAAATTAATTGTTCAAAACTTAAAAAATATGTAAGTAATACTATTAGTCTTTGGGAAACTTAATTTTTGACTATTTAGAGAACACGGGCTGATGAAGGGAATTTCACATAAGCCCAGATATGATGATTCCTCAAATTTGTTAGTTTTTCGTGATGGCAGTCCCTAGTATACCCTGAGTTGGAGTCCTTTAAGGACAACGACTACTGAGAAGTGACAGGACTACTCCAACTATGCATAGCAACACAAGCTTTAATTCCACGCAGTTGGTTGACCTTTACTAGGCCCTATATCATCGACAATCTCCACTAGGTTGCAATTACTTCATGAAGTTCAACAGCAATATGTGAACAAGCGTACTATCCTAAAGTCTATAGAAAAGAATGTATTTTTGCCATCACGTACTTACGTTTTGAAATTTCTAATCATGCTAGATTTTTTTATGATCCGTCCCATCAGATAGGCAAAAGAAGATCTGATGGCTATTAGCACCGGCACGAAATTTTGATGCCTAATTGATGCTACCAAAAAATGAGGTTAACATAAAAACTTACAGACAGTAGTGTAGGCAAAAGTTTGGATAATAACTCTAGCCAATAAATTTTGAGGGACGGTGCGGTTATTTCATTATAATTATGTCGAGACTGAAGACATTCTAGAATTAACTTTGTCTTGGAATTGTAACAGTGAAGGCATTTGATTGACACAATAAAGAATTTTTATGACACAAACATTGCGAAACGTTTCATTGAAAATTATTCCTCAAATCATTATTCAAAGCGGACTAAACACATAAATCCGGACTACGGCAAGCTTACCGTATAGCTACACTAGAAATTGAGATGATGTCTGTCGGCTTAGTTCCGGCATTGTTTTGACCGGGCCGGCTGTTTTGATCACACGGCCGCCGGTCCGGTCGAGGCCGCCAAAAGCCCGACCGCTTCCAAACCGTGGATAGGCCTTATTAAGATTTGGGAACTATAAGCACCATATTCAACATTATGCGGTTAATTAAATAAGATCAATATTTAAAAATGGTAGGGAACTACAAATGTTAGAAAATTAGACCAGTGAGTGCCCTTAATTAACCATACATTACAGCTCGCGTTTAGATATGGACATGCAGTCGAACCCGTACACGGTGAATTTCAGGGACCAAATTAAAAAACATTCACTATGAGGAGGAGTTCACTATAAAGGAGGTTTTCTAAATTTGATGTCAATATTGCTTTAAATAATTAAGCACAAAAGGTCAAAACAATCATTCAAAATAATTAAACTAATACATGTATTAAAGAAAACAAATTTGTATGGGGTAATTACTAGTAATATTGTATTGCATCACACTAGTCATATCAAATGATAATGCAAGCTCAAGATTCAAACATGTAGCTACTGTAGCTCATGTAGTAACATGTAGCTACTACGCGTCAGCACCGCCAGAAAATAGGGTTGTGCGGTGCACTCAACCTAAGAGATCGATGCATTTGAGTGTTGCCATCATGTGCCACCATGTGCTTCTGACGTAACAGAATCAATAATAACGGATTGAGATCAGTTGCATATAAAACGGCTAAATCTATGTAAGTAATTCATATTTTTTCATAGGCTTCAAGCTTGATCACCAGCCTTCGATGAATTACAAAGTCAAACGCCTTTGCAAGATCGACATACATGCAGTCACCTTCTCTTCCCTTTCTTTCTCTCTCTGCGCATCAAAAGCGCTAGTTCCATTCATGAATACAATTGCCATCAGTTGAGCAGATGAGGATCTTCCTCTGATGAATCCAATTTGCTGGTACAAAAGTATGTCATTCACCTTTCAAAAAAGACACAAGCTCAGCAGATATGATTTCTCTCAACATAGAGTAAGCATATATAGGTAGTGAGTGTTGATCCGTATTTATTAAATCCCCAATGTGTATACATTTTTGATTTTATTATACGTGAACTCGAAGGGGGATACAGGCGTAATTGTTTCCTAAATGTGAGATATGCACATTAATGCAGTTTGAAGAAATTACGCGGAAATTGACTGATCTTGATTAGTATAATGCCAAAGAAAGAAATGATATTATTTTAAGATCGTCTGTGTCATGACAGCTTTGAGAGGCACTGTTTGTTTTTAAAACAGCAACTCGATGGCCTGCTATTGCTTTCATGCTGAATCTCAAGAGAATCTTCTTGAGCTGTGATCATATCATAAGCAACCTGCCACTGGTAGAGCAATTACATGATCATAGACAATGATTTCAATTAACTTTGAAAGATTTAAATTGGGTCCACTTCACCATTCAGATTCAAGAAATGAACATTAATTTAGTGAATCATAAATTCAAGACGATGAAAATTGAATTTAAAAACATGAAATTTCGCCAAGAAAGCAAAAATCAGATCGCGGACTTCGTAATAAAGACTGCCATTATAATGCTGTTCATTAGATTTCTTGATCATCAGCATTATTTCTACTTAGTTACGATGCTTGTTAGCTAATATTCATCCCTTTTGATATCCAACTTGTTTCATACTACTTATAAAGGGCGTCATGTCGGTAGTATTTTATAATTATTTAAATTGGGAAAATTTTAACTTTTTTAACACTGCTCAAATTAATTTTTTTGAACCCCGGGATCGTAATCTCCGAAAAAACGTAATCTTTTCATATAAAAATTTTCACTGTGTACAGATTACTTGTTTGAGTCGACACTTTACCTTTATTATCCCTACTTATGGCTCCAACACTGCAAATATTGTATGTCAAAGAAATAGGCGTACAACTCGATGGTTGTGATGCAGGTCTTTTTCCTTTGTTCAATGGGATAACGATCGCTTTTCGCCATTCACATGGAAGATGACAGTCATTATGGAAATTCGAATAATTTGACGATGAAAAGGGCAATCTGAACTGCTATTTGACGCAATAGAAAAGCGGGTAAAGAATCCGGAGTTCTAGAAAACTTGCGAGGCAAGTTCTGCAAGCAGACAGAACTTCACTGACTGGCGAAAACTCGACTGAGTATGTGGATAAGTCATGGTCCACTCTTTCATGAAAGATCAGCTACACTGCATCATCTTGCTCAAACATCGACGAAAATAGTCATTCATGATCTTTGCTTTACAGGAGCTTTCAGAAGTAAGTTTATTGCTAGAATTAATGATAGTTGCAATGGAGTAAATATTTTATATCTTTTTATTAGCATAATCATAGAACTTTTTGCTGTTACCATTTATAATAATGTCATTCTCAAAAATCGCCTCTGACATTCAGAACTTCGGCATCATATTGCTCGGGACACTTTTTAATTTACAAAGCATTATCCTTGCGATACCAATATTTTTTGCTTTTATATTTAATCTCAAAAGTTCGACTGTTTCGGTGAAACGAGTGATAACCGCTTAATAGGAACAAATTCGCTCTATTGCACTGTCCTTATAATGTCCAGAAATGTATACCACATAGTGTCGACATTGGGAAGGAGTAACCGATGCCGTGGTACACTCAGCAAGAAAACTCCGCATTTTCGTAAAATCTGCCTTTCTGTAGTCTACTTCAACATCACGTGATATTTTCAAAAAAAGGGTCAGTTGATGTCTGGATCAGGGAACTCAACCGCAGCATGAACACATGACGTATGAGAAGGAAGGAATCACGTCCAGCGTGGAAACTGAGAACGATTGATTTGTAATAATCAGATCAAGAAGCGGACGAATACCGAGTTGCTTTATCAACAAGTTATATCAATCCATTTTCCATGAAAGTTGTAATGAAAGATTCTATGAGGAGCGTCACCCAAATTTCGTGGAATTTTTGGTTGTTAGAAAGTTAAGAATGTTTGGAAAGTTGAAAGTCCACATTGAAACAACGGAAGATTATCACTAGCATAGCTCAATAATTCGTTTAAAGTATATCTGCAGAATCAATAGGACGATTTAGGGAGATTGTAAATGGCGAGGATCCTGGTAGGAGAGTGACTTTGAAATAATGACGTCAAAATAACAGACAACATGAAAAATTCTCAGATTGGCAAGTCAACTTTCAATACACACAATTTTCATTGAAAAATAGCAGCAGCTCCTCCGCAAAAATCTGATGTGTCCATCTTAAGTATGTCATATGAATTACCACCACATAATGCGGAATCAGGAGTCGTATTCTCAAGCTAGGTTTCAGTAAGTATTACAGTATCATACGACTGAGAGCAGAGCTGGAAAAATTCCACTGAAATTTTTTAATTCCAATTCCAGAGCAGAAATTTCAATTTCCTAATTCCATAATGAGATTCAATTCCGATAATTGCATGGCGCGTATATGTTAATGTATCTAAAGTTTCCTCGCTTCAATCTAACCCATGTGCCGGTATCCTATCCTCGTTATTCCTGTGTGCCGTTCCCTGCGTCGTTCCTATGTGCGTTCTCATGTTCATAGTTTACATTTCTTGTGTACATGTACATGTATGTATGTGGCCGGTCAGCCCACGCCATTTTCGTTTCGTAAACGAGATATTCAACATCTTGTGAAAAAGAGAAAAGAAAATTAACGGTCAGCAAAGAATCAAACGCTGAGAGAGAGCATAGAAATTAACAGTACCATAGAAAGTCCTAGAATGGGAATTGCATGAAAAATTATGGCACACGCCGGGGGAAGTAAGTTGGGGCAAAACGCAAATTGGCTGATTTCCATGTTTTCTTATTTGTATTTATATTGATCAAGCCAAATTGTGATCTGGATTGCTGCCCCTTGCCCAAAGATCATACACAAAAGCAATAGTGAATTACAAAATACTGCGGCGACAGGATGACAAAGAAAGAAATCCTTTAAAACGTTCTGTACGTTCATCATTTTGAAATGTCGCTCTATAATCTATCAAGAGTATTATCAGTCACATATGCAACTTGCATTGTCGATTTGCAGAACATACATTGCTCCAGCTTGAAATCAGAGGTCAAGAAATCTCAGAGTATTCATTTTACTTGAAAGGGCTCCCCTGTTCACTATATTTGAACAATTTTCAAAATCTTTACATGCTTTCGAATATCAGCTTCCAAAATATCATCACACTATATCACATGTGTCATTTAATGATTAAGTGAAAAGTTCCAGCGACTATTCACTTATCTGAGAATTATTGTCGGTGAAAAAGCTTTCAATGTGTTTATTCGACAAAAGCGCTAGGTTTCTTAACGTATGAAGGAGAAATCATCCTATAATTAGATTTTTTTCTATTGAATTATTGAGATATTCTTACAACCAGTGCACCGCCCACTTTCAATTATGACTTTGTGGACCAATTTTTAATTCGAATTTTGAAAAATAGTTGTTAATGACTGCTGCAAATCGACACAATATACAGCCCAGGGAATAGTAGGCTATGCCACATGAAATAATGCCACCATCTCAACTTAATATTATTACTATTACTACTTCAGTACTATTATCTACTTCTATGAGAGAGAGAAAGAGAGATGCGAATAAATCTATTAATAAACTGACAGAAGAAAGAAATTCAATGTGCGAATAAACGTGATTGTTGATGAAATAAAAAACGACGATAAAAATGATATCATGAAAACTGATTGATGGTCCATGTTAAAAAAGGAGATTAAAAATTCCGTGATAAGAACGAAATGTGGTCGGGTCGAAAGCTAACGAACAGAGATTAAAGGAAACTCTTTCAATTTTCAAAAGAAAGTGGATTTATCGTCAAGTGTCAAGCATATGCATAAATTAGGGACGATGAGAATTGAAACAACAACTACCAACAGCAACACATACGACATCTTCAGTAGCTGTTAGAAGAACTCCGGGCTCTCGCGGTATAACTTGACTACACAAGTAACAACTGCAACTGCCTACCAGCGAACAACAACACAGTAGCGTATGCGGCAACACATCAGCGAGCGCGATTGAAGATTGACGGTATAAATGACACTGATATTCATGATATTTATGATATTATTTTGGTATAAGTGAGTCCGATCGAATTGAAGTGAATTCAACATCAAGAAGTGAACTGCAAGTTTAAAGTTTTTCTTTTATCGTTGATTATCGTATTTTGTATAACTATAGTCTTGAAAATTAATATTGTCAGTTGATGAGATTGAAGTTGAATAATATTTCATGCCATTGCCATTTTAATTGAATCATTAATTATTAGAATAATTTGTTGACACTGTCTATATTGTGATTTGAACTGACAGGCTGCCCTTTAATGCAGGGTTAATTTTCCTCTTTCCAAACCAATTGTTTTTCGTGTGTACAACAATTAAGTTAATCTCCAATTTTTGTGCTTATCCAATCAATAACTAAATTCAACAATTGTTTTATTTTGATTAATTATCTTACCTGATAAATAACTAAATAACAGATTGAACGAAGATGATTATCTCTGCGTGCAGTTAACACCACGGCCAAATACTGTGATTTCAATTTTTGTACAAATAGATTTAGCACAGGTCTATCGAAAGTGGAATTGAGGTTGATCAAGGTCAATTCCAATTCCAATTCCAGTAGATTTAAATATTGTCAATTCCAATTCCAATTCCGACTTTTCCAACTCTGATGAGAGCATAATGTCTTTAAATTTGCTAGCGTATTATTCAGCGATTGGATGTTGCATAAATAACACTTTATTCTCCAAACCGAAGATTGAGGGGAGTTGCAAGTACCATTATAGAAGTTGCCTTTACCAGCCATTCCGTTCATTATAAGATTCGCCTGCGTGTCTACAGGAGAATAAGACGTTAAAAACGTTTCTGAAAAGCCGGAACTTCATCACGCTCAACAACACTGCCACGATAAATAACTGCATCAATCTCTGCAGAAACGTTTTTACCTCAGTTCAGAATGCAATTGATTTTGTGCTGTCCTCTGCTAGAAAGCCAGATCACCGCTATTTTCAAAATGGCGGTGATAACTCCACACACGTAGGGTATTCAATCTTCTTCTGTTTGTAAGTTTACTAACTCAAAAGGCTATGTGGCTGCATCAATTGTGGTAAAACAAATTGTAGTTGAAAAATTAGTGTAATGCCGTAAAATCGGGGAAATTAAGAAAGTCATAGCGAATATTAAAGGCATGCAATTAATGGATCGAGGCCTACGCAACCGCTGTTCCTAGTAATGTAAAAACACTGTATAACTTGAATATTTATGACATAAAAATGACTAAATGACTGAATTTTGGCAAATTTGCAAAATTCAAGTAGTTCGAGATGTAGCCTGATGTAACTATTTTTGAATTAATCAAAATGGTCGAACTGCTCCTAATGAAGACACACGTACGTTGGTCTTTGTTCGAAAATGAAACCATGATTAGAAGTTCGAAGTTTATTCAGATGGAAAGACAAAACACAGCGCTACTGATCATTGCGTAAATGTAATAAGAAGTAAAAGAAAGTTGAAAGACGGAATAAAGATTTAACAGCAGAATGATGAAATGTACGATGAATCAAATTGTCTCGAAAAAACGTACGACTGGTAAGATTGATCCCAGGTTGACTAGATCTGTGCTCTACGATCATCGAGTCTCGTGACGCCTATAAACACGACTGTGTCAATTGGCAGGATCAATTAATTGCCATCACACATCACTTGGATCCAAACAAAGGATGGAAAAGATAAAAACTGTTAATTAGAACGAAGAATGGAAGTCACCTTTATAAGTCTGTAATCGGTATGACTACTGCAGTTTTTTATAGTCCAGCTTTCTTCCCACAACTTCGCATCCAGGTCGTAGTATTTCTCCAGCAGATATCCGTTTCAACTGTGTGCTTGCCTAGTTCCAATCTGCAGATGTTGACATAAAACTATGATCTGATGCAATCTTTTCAACGTTCGATTCAGGAGAACCCACTTCTTCCAACATTTTGAAAATACACAATTCCTGTTCACCGCATTCAATTCGAAAGACATAACCGAGTACAAGGGCCTAATCCAAAAAAAGTACATATAATCCAAAAGCAAGCGATAAAGACCCGCCTGTTCCCAGGTTCATGTGTGCAGAAAATACACAAGCAGGCAGCAACGGTATGTGCAGCCTAATAAATAGCACATTAAATAGCGGCTATGATGACCTCTCATAACAATAATGCAGGAAAGTAGGCATGCATAGAGATAGAACATGGACAGAAAGCTTAGTCCCTCAGTCACTGGAGAAACTGCACGGGCGTCTCCAGCCAAGTCAAGAGTGGGAAACAGTGCAACTCTTCATCTTTCGGTACGGGCCCACCTCGTAGTCTTCAAATTAAAGACCCTGACCCGGCCTGCGATCTGTTTTATTTAAATTTTGTAGCCATTTGAAATGAATATACCGTTGCAAAATTACTTGAATATCAATATTTCAAGAGTTAATGAAGAATTAATCAAGAAGGAATCTGAGTGCTCAATATTCATAATCTAGTATAAATTGCCGCCAACTAAATGCAACCAGCTAATACGCGTATAGTCCTAATTCGAATACGCATTCAATATGATGGCTTGAATATGCTTTCTTATCAAGCCGTAATTATGATGCCCACATTTAGTAAATTGCCATTATCAATAACTCGCAGAAACAGCTCATCATGACCTGTTCTGTGCAGACCACGCTGGTCTTGAAATCCATCGATAAGTATCGTAACGCTAGGTGCCACGCGTAATTCACGCGTAATTACGGAACACACCAAACATCCGTGGTTAAGGACATTCTATTCTTCTACCCGCGTACATACGCGCTGCACAGTCAGAAATCACTTGATCTGATGCTGTTAAAACATGGGAAATGTTTATGAATACGCGCGGGCGAGCGTTTATAGTTTGCGCGTCGTCTACGGTTGTCTGCGCTGCCGCTTGAACCACGGATGAACCGCTAAGCATGTTCTGTCTTCCCTGAGCATGAAATTGAAATCCTATCACATTGTTTAGCCTCTGATACATGCAGACACATGAGACGCAAAGTCTATATAACAAGACTGCCAACTATACTAACTTATATAACAGATATTGCAGCAATATCCCGCATAGCCACGGATGTTTAGGGTCATGTGTAATTACGCGTAGTTTACGTGTGAATTACGCGTGATTGAGTGTGGCATGTCACCTAGTGTAGTATATATAATTCTCCGGGAGAAGATTGTGCTTGCGTCGGGGAAGCTCATCTCCATAACCGTCAAAGTCTACCCGGCAATGAAATTATAGCGCTCGTTCTGATAGAATGGACATGACTGCTAACCAGACAAATTAAACTCGATGCTTCAGCACCATACAGGAAGTATCAAGTTTAAGAGTTCGATCCTGTTTCCAAAACTTCAGGCTTGGGACCTGATCCCACATGGTCAAGTTGAGCAAGTAAGCAAGACATTAATGTCTACATGCGTTCAGTTTTCCTAAGCAGGCTTCATCTTTCATCTTCAGAGCCTTGAAAGCGCAGCCATCTTCGGTCCTGAAGGTGCGATTTCTTTATTGGCACTATGTCAAAGAGATATACATGCACACAGCACAACCGTACAGTTGAGTTAAAGTTGAACCAAGTTCGCTGCTGAGGAATTTCAAATGTAGCTTCAGGACTGAGAGGCCTACAGGCAAAATGGCAATTTGACTGAGTTGGCTATCTCCTAGGACAGCGTTTCTCAATAAAAGGTTACGACCCAAAAGTTAGTTGCCAGAAATATACATGAAGAGGTGGATGAGTTAGAAATCAAAATATAAAATTTTCATCATTTCCACTAATTACGATTTTGTCTGACAGACAATTCTTTAGAAGGCCTATCAACGCAAAGTAATCTTCTTTATCAGTGGTATTAGTCCTGTGAAAGTGTCTAAACAAAGTTGATGATTATTGTCTTATAGGTATACTTTGCTTTCAACTAATCCCTATCCCAAAAAATACATTTGCTCCGACGAGAAATTCAATTCAGGTTTCTATGACGTAGAAGCAAGGAAGTCTCACCATTTATGGATCCCTTTGAACGCTATGGTTTTTGGTGTCGCTTTTATATTTATTCCCATGAAATGCAACAACGTTTTCACTCGGATAAAAGCACCGATTAATTTCATAAAACAGGCCCCAGACTCTATTAGATCAAGAAGTCACAATTTTATTATGTAACCACTATAATAATCATTCATAAAATTGAAAATTGTGGGTTATGAAATTGATAATCATTGGATTGTAGAACGATTAGTCCCAGACATCTTTGTAATTCTTTCTGTTTGCTTCATTAATCGGATGCAGGTGCTCTGTATTTAAAGGTTGAAAAAAATACAGCTTCTCTCACCATTTGTCA
Organism: Prostheceraeus crozeri; assembly: GCA_907163375.1. Taxonomy (NCBI): domain Eukaryota; kingdom Metazoa; phylum Platyhelminthes; order Polycladida; family Euryleptidae; genus Prostheceraeus; species Prostheceraeus crozeri. The sequence goes on from CAJQUW010004009.1 coordinate 23,876, forward strand.
GCCAGAGTAGGTCCATTCCACGATCGCCGACAGCGCTCCCTCCATATGTCTTGCTATGTCTTGGTTATTACACCTGAATTTATTAAAACGTTGCCTCCCAGCTGCGGTGCTTAATAGAGGAGGGCGCTTACGAGCATTAGAGGGCTTCGCTTGTTATAGGAAATACGATAAAGGAAACCCCAATATTTTAACAGGAATGCAAGTTTAGTGGTGGGATATTGGAAGCTTCTCTTCAGAAAGACAAGAAATGCATTCTACTAAGTAAAGACCGAATTAAGTAGCTTGCTTTGCAATTGTGATTTGCCACAGTAAATAAATTTAATGCTCCTTAACGTTCCTGCCACAAGTATTGATTCAAATCTTGCATTTATTTCATATTGCATTCATACATGTAATCAGGGTTTCTTTACCGTGGAACTGAACACAATTTGTGCAGTTTTAAATTCAGATGTTCAGTTGTTTTTCATAATTTGTGTCGTTGAAAAATTGTGGTCAGGAAAATAGGATAATTAAAAACGTATCGGAAGGTGGCGTGGATGGCAAGACAGGGCTGTCGCCTATCCTACTTTTACGGCAGGTTTAGGCCTTAACTATCAAGGCCATATGGACCCAATATATGGTAGCACGCTACATATCACCTTTAACTCTACAACCCGTAAGAGGACCCATTTTTACGACACATTTCCTTATGCTAAGTATGCCATGATGTTTTGACACAGGCTAAAAACGGTGGATCCTAAACCTTTAACTCTTCACAGTTAATGAATAGCGCTTGTATTTGCATTCCGAAATCTGAAGTACGCATCGCATATATACTGAAGTCTGTGAATCGAACTTGTTTTCTCAGTATATCTCCTTTTTTGTACCGAATACGTGTTTGATAGTTCTATGAAACTATCAAAATGGAAAAATAGATCTGCAGTGTGACAAAATATAGCTTTTGACTCCGTGATCAATCATCAATCAAAATTATACAAAACAAAACTGTTCTACAAATTAACCTTTAGCCGCATAAGATAAACACAGTATATAGCATACCGTGGGGTCATTCCATGACGATTCACTCAATGGCATGTGGCACTTAATCTCACATTTTGCAGATTTTCGGCTATATGTTTGCTATACATGAGAACACCAAATCTGAAGTATTAGCTTCCAATTTTGAATATAGCGGGATCTAGAGCTACTTTTTAGAGATTTAATTTTTTTTCAAATTTTTAAAATTCTCAAAATTTGAATTTTTGCGCAGATGTAACATATTTTTCTGTATGTTCGTTACTCAATCAAACTTTGCATGCAGCATTAGCTTGGTATAGAGGAATTCCTGCATGAATTTCAACGGGTAACTGGCATGTAGAACGGAGCTACATGGCTCCAAAGATGGTGAAAAAATTGGTTCCGCGAAAAAGCACAAAAAATATAAACTAATCTCACAACTTTCTCACATACTACTCGTAATAACCATGATAATTGTTATATCATGTGCATATCAGTGTGTTTCACATCTGTGATTTTGAGCGGTAACCAGAATACAGAGAGCTACAGCAGGCATTCAAAAATCGTGTTTTTTCAAAAAATTCGGAAAATTGCTGTTTCCAAGCTGGGCTAGCTTAGCTTTTTTTCTGTTTGCCAGTTTTGACTCCAAATTGATACTGAAACTAGGAAACATGCTCAATTACTTCTAGAAGAAATTTGATCAGGCAACCGATACTTAAAGTGGTATAAAATTGGCCAATTTTGATTTTGCACATTTTTTCAATATATGATGTCAATATTATATATAAGTAGTATCGAGAAGTAGCATTTATAGTACAATATTACTTGAGAACGTTAAGTTGGTGTGCGGTAAGAAATTACTCCCCTTGATATTTATATATATATGAAACTTTGATATATTGCAATAGAGCCAAATATGACTTTCGAAGTTCGAGTTTTGTTGGACTAGATATGCTTTATCAATCGACATTGTACTTTTGAATAGTAAAGTTTCTGCAAAATGCTCAGGATCGATTTATCTTACTGTTTCTGAAGTAATCAATTGCTTTTAATAATTTCAATTATTCTAATGGTGACATATCATTCGCAACGAACCGGAGAGGAGTCCTAATGTATTTGAAACAGACACTATTTCAAAGTTGATGTTGAAACATAGTAGAAAAGATATGCAAGACAATTCGATTGTGGTGGAAAGCGATTTGGTTGCATGAAATATGTAGAATCTCTTTCAATAACAGATCACTGACGACTTGCCATGATCATCAGTTAGCATCGAAAGATTCTTCATACGGGAAATGCATTTTTAATTATACCAATCAATGGGTAAACCTCAAGTTGAATAGGCCTATTGATATTTTAGTATTATGATATTGTGAAAATATTGATTATGAGAATCCACTCCATTCCGTTGTGAGGTCTTTCAATTGCATTCTATATTGATCACGTAATAATCACATTAATGTGGTTATATGTAACCCAAACACATGGTCCTAATGGACAAGAATATAATTAAATTGTTACTTGGACAAGAATGAAATGTACTCGTATGCCTTTTTACTACCAAACATATGAAAAAGCATTACATTTTGCATTCATTTTGAAAGGCTGGGTAGAATCCCCTTTTAGCCTGTTTTGTTTTTATGAAACCTATAATCTTGAGTTACTTTTGTATAGCGTGCAGTTTTATGAAAGGCTTGAAAATTGATCTGGTTATACGGAAAAAAGGAAATTAAGCCGGCATGTGGTTCGAGAAACGGGTTGAAGAAATCTACCAGAATGAGCAGATGTGACCGGACACAATCGATGCAGAGGATGGTCAGGATTTGTAGAGATCTTGTGCAAAAGTCGAACAGCACTATTAAATCGACCGGAATCTAAGTCCGGAAAGAAAGTACAATTGCACTCTTGACTACACACAATTCGATGAGCACGACGTTGTATCTTGTTCAGCAAATTCTTGTTACGAGAAGATAATGATACGAACAAAGGAGAACAGTACTCAATAGTAGAGAGGATCAAACCACAGTATACACGTTTTAAATCCATCGAACCGAGGACAGGACGTAGAATCCTCAAGGCATACAGTCGCTGTGACGCAACTCTGTTGACAATATCGAAGTGAGAATCCCATTTTAGATCTGAAGAGAAAGTCACTCCCAGAATTTTTATCGTTTGTACAGGAAGTATACCAGAAATCGCAGGACAGACGCATTGAGACGATTTAGGGATCCAAAGAAGTTTGCACTTCCGGAAGTTGAGCGGAAGGTCAATGGAGCTAGACCACGAAACCATCCCTGTGTGCTCGTCATAAGGTGCGGTCATGGCGTGAGGGTAGATCGGTATCACAAATGTGCAATCATCGACGTATTTTACAATGGTACTTGTTAGATGTGTAGGAACAAGAGAACCAACCACGGCATTAAATAGGAAAGGCCCTAATAATTATCCTTGAGGAATACCGCTTGTTACGGGAAGGAAGTCACTGATGGTGCTACAAATTTTAACTGATTGAGTTCTATGGGAGAGATAATCAGCTAACCATTTGATAAACACTTTCGGAAAATGATTTTCCTGCAAACTATTGATTATCACATTATGAGAAAGCTTATAAAATGCCTTACTAAAGTCATATGGAAGCACTGCGGTTCCCAAAGTAGTCTTTTGATCAACGGCATAAGTGATTTTCTCATGTAGACATATCAATGCAGCCGTAGTCGAGGAGTTTGTCAAACCGCCGAATTGATATTTGCCGAAGGACTGGTGGAACATAGGAATAACAGAGTTCAAAATCAACCGTTCACAGATTTTGGATGGGACGGGCAACAGAGAAATTGGTCTCAATTCATCCAAGGTTGCAGGTAGGGACTTCGGAATAGGCCTGATGACGCTATGTTTCCAACAGGATGGAAACCGACGGGTAAGAATGGAGACATTAATAATGTGAGTCAGCGGTGCACTTATAATTAGTGCAGCTTCTTTATAAATTGCAGATGGGATATTATCGCAGCCCGAGGCTTTGTTCGATTTCAGATATGGAAGTTGTTTCTCCACATCTTCCTGATTAACAAGCGGAGCCCAATCATCATCGTAGTCTTACCTGATATTTGTGCTCGAACATTGAGTTTGAGAAGCCTGTAATGAACTCAGCTGCATCAATGTTTGATGAGAATTGGCTCAAAATGGGATCCATTGCAGAGAAGGAAGATTTCTTTGTCCCACGCACTTCATTTACAACGTTCCAAAGCTCCTTTGAACCGGAGCAAGCTTTTTGGACCCACCTGCATTTCTCAGTTGCAATTAAAGATTTTATCTTGCAACTCAAATGCTTGTAAATATGAAAATCTCGGTTGCGGTAAGCCTCCCATCTTGAGTTTATCAATGATTTTATCAAGGAATTTATGTAGGGCTTGTCTTTGGAACTCATTATTACTGTAGTTGAAGGTATGGTTTTGGCAAAACACCATTAGATGGTATCGTTAAAAAATGAACACTTCTCTTCGAGAGGAGCACGCATGTCATAAAATTGCTTGAAGTTACAACCACCCAACAGACGAAGAAAAGCGTCGACATTCGATGATCTCAAATCGTACGTACAACAAAGTTTGCTACATGGAGGCAAAGTGCAGTTATTTGGAGTACATAAAATTGTTCGATGGTCGCTGGTTGATATAGGAGGACAGTAGTTAGTATTGCGGACGCACTGATAGTGGATACGAACATGGATAGGAACATATTCCGAATTGTCAATGCGAACATGTTCCGAATTGCCAATGCGAACATGGATAGGAACATGTTCCGAATTGCCAATGGATGCGAACATGGATAGGAACATGTAAATAGGAACCGCGTTCCGATTGATAGGCGAATTGAGATCATACTTAATGATTCGGTACACTTATTTGTGTGTTGCGATCGGAACGGCTTGTTCCGAAATTGAATTAGAGTATGTGAATTAGAATAGGGATGCGAACATCTATTTCGGTACTTAAACAGGTGTTTGTTTTGAGACTGCTTGCTCAAATGCGACAATTGCGGCCATTGTGACTATGATGACAATTTTATTTATTTTCATAACTAGGTTAAGTTATAAATACGTGGAAGTTGCTTGATGGTTAGTTTCCCAATTTCATGGATTGTTGCAAGAGACCTTGGTTATTCGCTAAAGGCTATAGAAACTGTTACAAATCTAAATGAAAATATCAAAGCTGGTGATTTAGTTGAACGACTAATGGATCTGGATGAGCATACCATGAATGCTAATTTGGATCGTAGTTGGATAGAAGATTTGTCAATGCTACATTATAAAGACAGTGAAATTAGGAGGATGAAATTGGAACTTTCTGAAACGGAGATAAAAAAAGTGAAACCTTCAATTGATTTATCGAAATGTTCTATCAATGAAAGTGACTTCAGAAAGAAATTAGAAGAAGAGACGTTTAAACTATTATGTGAACGGAACTGCATTGGGTGTTTTGAACGGGAAAAATCCCTTCTCTTGTTACCATGTTCTCATTTTGTCATGTGTTCTACATGCTATATACCCTTGGAAACTACATTTTGTCCCCTTTGTGATGAAGAAATAATTTCAACAGTCACTGTATATCGTTCATGATGAGTCATCATGCGTGTCTGTGATTGGTTGCTATTGTGCAGCTTTTGTATATAAGGTTATCACACTTCTATTACAACCATACTTGTTGAGGATTGTAGACATTAATAAACATGCCATTTACCACAATCATTCCTGTTTCAATTATTCACAAAGACAATATGTTTACTAGCAAGATTTTCTACTCTGCAAATGATGTTATTGGTTACAAAGCTGATCTCATAGATCTGATGGAGGATATTGTCACATTCTATCATTGTGAACATGATATTGAACTTCAGAAACTCTTAATGAGGACATTGACCAATGCCCTTATGCGAGTACTACGATTTTGGCTCGATGAAGTGTTCAAGCCTCTGAGTTTGACGGAAGCTATTCCACAGAGTTCTCGTTGCTATTGTGAAATGAGAACACGGAAATTGAAGACTTGTTTGCATGATATAATCGTATTTAGCCACTATGATGAAAATGGTGGTAAATTCAAGGTGGACATGTTTGCCGGACCCCCGTCGATGAGCGTCAATGTGGCAGTGCAAGATGACCGGGACATAATCAAGTTCAGAGCATACTGTGCTAATCTTTTAATAGTCTTCGCTTCAAAACCATGCTGTTCATGCTGTCTTCTATCAAAGGATTTAATGTGTAATATATAACAGCTTATAACTGCAACGACTCAGACTTTGAGTGATGTTGATGACTACGACCTACCATCTGTTACCGTTTGACTTTGTTGCATGGAACTAAGCAAAAATGTGTATTTTCATAAATGCTTTGCTTTTAACACAATAAAAATGACTGCAAAACGAAAGGCATCCTTTTCTCGGAAGAATGGTTCTTTTAGACCTTCAAGTCAGTTTAAGAAGGCGTTGCGAAAGTTAAACAGCATGCGAAACAATAAAGTTAAGTGCAAATTAATTCAAAACTCAAGTGATGATTTCATCCGTGATTTGGCTTTTGCAATACACAAATGCCTCCCAATATACAAGCCTTTATTGAGTACTGATTCTCTAAACAGCATTAGAAAATTTTCAATTCCAAGAAGCAGTGATATGAAAAGGCGGAACTTAGTTCAGCGTGGAGGTGGTGGGTTTTTGAATATGTTGAATGATATTGGAAACAGCATTTACAATGTACTCAACAGTCCACTAGGGAAAGTTGTAGCAGCTGCCGCAGTGTTGCTATAGACAACGAATCATGGATTGACACGTCATCATTGATTGATGACTCATGTGAATATGTATATAAGAGAGACGCGCTTGTACTCTTTAATCACTTTCAAGCTATCATACATCGCCGGTGGTTGAAAAGCTTCGAATAAGTACAACATTGAATTATGTCTCAAAAAATGTTTATAGTTAGAGAGGAGAGCGACTCATTTGAACGTGATCTCTTTAAATTCCGACCGACAAGGAAGGTTCAAGGGATTGGAAATACCTCTTACTTCCAAACGTTGAGCTATGGTGACGATGGTTTCTACCTTCAAGTTCCATTTTTCCACAGTAATGGTATGTCTTCATCTGGATATAGCAACATGAGACAAATGCGAGTGACCTTTCCGAAATGGCAGCAGATGATACTCAAAACCATCGACTCTTTGGCGAAGGAATGCGTTGTGTTGCCCGAAAGTGCTCCTACACATTGGAGAAAGGCGTTAGAGGAAAGAAGTGGCTATAAGGATTTACCCGAGTTCGATACGCTATTCTTGAAATTGTCCGATCACTTTCAAGCATTCGATCTACTTGGAAATACAATGGAGTGTGATGATCTGAAGCGCGGACGATACATGGGTTTAATACACGTCAACGGACTATACATTGGTGCTCACGGCTCAACCGGAAAAGTGGCATCGTTACAAATGAAAGTTCTACAGTTGGTTTATGAGCCAATGCCGATTGATAAGTGTCTAATGACCATCGATAAACCTACTTCAAAAGATGGGAAGGATGTTGAAGCAAAAAGCGGGGACGGAAATCCAAGGAAGGGAGTGTTAAGTTGAAATTGAAGCGCCAAGATGCTCAAATTGACGCGAAAAGTTATTTTAATGCTGACATTGATGAGGAAACACAAATGCTGTGAATGTGAAATGAAAGTTTCTAAATGTAAATAAAGTTGTTATGGAACATGACTTGTTTTATTCTAAGCAAACTGGTGGGTGCTGATCTTTAAAGCTTTTGAAATTTCAGGATGACAGATTTTCGCCTATTCACTGATCGCACAATGTGTGTCGCTGGACCAAGTCAGTCCGGTAAAACTACATTTGTAACTGAATTGCTACAATATAGAAATGAAATGTTTAACAAGGAAATTAAGAGAGTCAAATGGTATTATGGAATATTTCAACCACAACTACATTCTGCACTTCGCGAGAAAGGTTATTGAAGCAAGGGTTGCCATCAACTGAGGATATCAAAGCAGGTGACTTACTAGTATTAGATGATCTATTACGAGAAAGCAAATCTTCAAAGGATGTAACTGAAATGTTCATTCAAACTGCACATCATAGGGAAGCTTTTATTATCTACATCACCCAAAATATATTCGATGGAGGGAAAGAGCAAAGAACTAGAAGTTTGAATACACATTATTTGGCAATATTTAAAAATCCAAGAGACAGCAGTCAGATACATCATCTCAGTAGACAGATATTACCTCAACAACCTAAAGTTCTTTCAAAAATATATGAGATGTAACTAAGAAACCACATGGCTATCTATTTATTGATCTAACTCAGGAATGTTCGGAACGACTTCGATTTCGAACTAATATCATACCTAATTCCGTTGAACCAATGACAGTTTTCTCGGTTCACAGCTAGTTTTAAGCAATGTACTTTGTTGCCTTATTATTATTACAAACATGTCGTATTCAAAGATGGTAGTCATTCCTCAAGAGGAGTATATACAATTGACTACATTACAAAGTGCACAAGAAGTTAAAAATATAGATCAACCTATTACGAATCAACTTAAGGAACTAACACAAAAGGATATGGAAATTCAGAAGATTAAGGATCCCTATCGACGAATGCAGTTAGCAGCTGAAAACATTGATGAGAGGCGACAGATTCGTGATAAGGTGCGACGATTTATAACCTTGTCAACACCTCGACCATATCGTGTGCGCGCTGAGCGATTATTTGACTTCATTGATCCACATGTGAAGTTCAATGAGAGAGGGGAGATAATAGATGAAACAACTGGTGATGTTATTAGAAATAGTCACATAGATGACCTTCTGCAATATGCTGTCAGAGATGTAAGGCGAAAACTAGGTGCACCACAAGGATGGTCATATTTTCAGAAAATTTAATCTGATCAAAATGTACAGTAGGAGACAAATTATTAGTCACCCCCCAACAATAATTGGATTGTTCGAGCCAACCCCGTCTTTTGATTCTGGATATGAATGTATGATCGACAAAATTGCTTTTCATATTATTTCGAATATCTTTTAGGCATTTCTAGTTTCTAGTAACTCATCTAATGCTGGATAGAAATGTTTATAAATAGAAACGGTTCTAAATATAGGCCTAACTCATTACATTTGCAGATTGAAATGTTCCATGCCAATTGATTGATTGCAATGAGTCCTCATGAATAATCATGAACTTTCAACGACTTCTATGTACAGTCTGTTTAAGAAATGCACATGCTATTGTAAAATATTTCATTTCTCAACGAAATCGTTGAGTTGTGACATTTTTTATCAATATCTATGGCAGAGTGAATCAACGACCAAAATTTGAAATTCAATTCAATTCCTGCAACTGGATTTAACCAGATTCAAAATTTGTAATAAAGGTCATCGGCATAGCTTTAGCGTTGAATTGAAAAACCAGTCATTTCTCGTTCAGTGCTTCTTCGACATTATGACTTATGGGCAAGACGACAGACATTTCCGCCTCAAAGAAAGCTGCGATTTTGGCTCTCGTGAAGGGAGGTCGCCACACGGTATCCGAAATTGCTGAGCAAGTTGAGGTCTCACGACGGAGTGTGCAGCGAGTGAAGAAAGTGGGAAGGACAACAAGTTCTCGTAGCGGTCACTGTGGACGGAAAAGAATCACGACACCTCACACAGACCGCCTCATCTGCCGCCACGTCCTAGCAAGTCCGCAGTCCTCCTCCTACAGACTGTCCCAGGGCTTTGCAGAATCTGGATTGTCAACTGTCTCCTACAAGACCGTCATCCGAAGACTGAAGGAAGGTGGAATAGCGAGCTCGAGGCCCGTTCCGAAGCCAGCCCTCACTCACAAAATGAGAGTGAAGAGACTCCAGTGTGCGAGGAAATACCGAAACTGGACCGCAGATGACTGGGCAAAGGTCTGCTTTTCGGATGAGTCAACATTCTAATGCCAATCGTCAACAACACCGCGCGTCTGGGCTTTGTGCGAAGGATCCCACGAAGGTTATGGTGTGGTCAGTGATTTCCATGAAAGGACCTGGACGACTGCACATCGTCGAAGGGAACATGAACGCCGACCAATACGTCCATGTCTTGACATCTCGCTTGTTGCCTTCTCTTCAAGACTGGTTTCACGAAGGAGATTTCGTGTTTAAGCAAGACGGGGCACCTTGTCATAAGGCTAGAAAGTCAATGGACTGCTTACGACGCAACAGCATCCCAGTTTTGGATTGGCCAGGTAACAGTCCGGACTGTAACCCGATTGAGACTCTTTGTGCCATAATGAAGCGACGCATCCGGACACAGACTCTGACGACGAAGCAGGACCTCATCTCAGCGATCATCAAAGCCTGGATAAGGGATGAATCGATGCAGGAGACCTGCAGGAAACTCATAGCCTCCATGCCTGATCGTGTCGAGGCAGTGATCAAAGCAAAAGGTGGTCACACGAAATACTGATTTTTTGTGGATTTTCATGATTTTCTGTCTGATGTTCAAATGAATAGATTCGTAGCATTATGGATAAAATTTACGCTCTTTTGATGGATAAGCTAAAAAGAGAGCTAATACACGAAATAGTGTGCATTGAATGCATCTCAGGCATTGATTTAATAGTTTCAATAAAAATGACGAAAAATCGAGGGGGGTGACTAATAATTTGTCTCCTACTGTACCACACAATATTATTGGAGGACCGACTGTGAATGAGTTGGACAAGGGTCACTTACAAGATGAAACAAAAAGTAAAACACCCACGATGGCGGTCAAGCGAGAGCTTCATGATCCCGATGATCTTCAATCAAAAAGAGCTACTAGGCGCTCAATGCGTCTTGGGAAGGGTTATAGTAAATATTAAGCAAATATAAATTAAGCTTTGCTTCTCTCATATCATGTCGCTACAAAAGTTTTGCTGCTGTTTGAAATCTGCGCTCGAAGGTAAAGGAGAAGAGGGCATAGAGGTTGATATCAATTGTGTTAGCAGTTGCTGTGGGAGTAATACGCGTGCAAATCAAAACAAAGACGATGAGTACAGCAGTGAAACTCAGAAAGATTTATTACGACTTAAATCACCCCGCAAGTTTCAGTCGTCCGGAGGTCCTACCTCGTGCAGCAGGTGTGGGGATAGAGAAAGTCAAGAAGTGGTTAAGGAGTCAACCGACTTACACTCTTCACAAAAATGCGAGGCAGCGGTTTCCAACGAGAAAATATGTTGTTAACAATATAGATAGTCAATGGCAAGCGGACTTGGCTGACATGCAACAGATATCACAGTACAATGATGGCTATAAATACATCTTAACCGTAATAGATATTTTATCTCGCTATGCTTGGGCACGTGCGCTGAAATCTAAACGAGGACTAGAAGTTGAAGCGGCTTTTCAGAGCATTTTCGATGAGGGGCGTGTTCCGCAAAGAACACAGACCGATCAAGGCAAGGAATTTGAGAACTCTCATGTTCGAAGTCTCCTTAAAAGTCATAATGTGGAATTGTTTAGCGTTAAAAGTGCTTATAAAGCTGCCATGGTTGAGAGGTTCAATCGCACATTGAAGACAAAAATATGGCGCTATTTCACTGCAAAAATACACATGCTTGGATAGGTGAGCTGCAGAAATTTGTTAAGAATTACAATGAAAGCTACCATCGAATCATTAAGATGAAACCTGTTGATGCTAGCCCAGATAATGCGATGGATGTATGGCTTCGATTGTATGATAAGAAAGCGAAAAACATTTCCAATGAAAAGAAAATAAATGTTGGTGATAGAGTTCGGATTTCAAAGGTTAAGTCTACATTTGAGAAGGGGTATCTACCTAATTGGACTGAAGAAGAGTTTTTGTAGATGAAGTAAATACAAAATTTAGACCCACCATGTATAAATTAATAGATTACCATGGCAATCCAATTGAAGGAAAATTTTACTCTTATGAATTGCAAGTAGTAGACAGAAGTGAAGAGGTGTATATGATTGACAAAATAATTAGGAGGAAAGGTCATGGCAATCAAAGGAAATATCTAGTTAAATGGAAAGGATATCCTGATTCATTCAATAGCTGGATAACGCACCAGGATCTACAAAATGTGGAGGTGGGAGACACTCGTAACTTTTAAGCGAATATAGCATGTGACTTCTTCATATATGAGGTCAACATGTCTACTAACTTCAACATGATTCTTCCAAGCAATAGTAACCCCAAGATATTCCCAAGTAACAAACCATCTCCATACTCTGTTGAATTCGCTAATCCAATTACTCTGCATGGGCCCCATGAAGTTGCTCTAACTGAAATTACTTATTACAACGATATCAGTTTGCTAAAGAACAACTATTTTGAATTACATAAAGAAGTGCGAGAGAAGGATGATTGCTTTCGCATATTTCAAAATAGTCTACATGGTACATGGGCTTTTCATCATGTAACTTTACATCCTTTTTCAACATCTTTACCATCTGTCCAAAACATGATTAAAATTCAAAAGGCATTTGCAACGTCAACTTTTGATTCTAAGGTTCCCACAATGAGCTTGCAAGATACAGAAAAGGAAATCGGTAGAATGTTTGAACGAATAAATGATCTCTTCAAGCTGACTTTGAATAAATTCTTCAAACCAGTCATAAAGGGGTCAACAAAATTGATGAAGGAAGGGAAGCATGTTCTTCTTGCATTAGGTAAGGATTTGAGTCATACTTTTGGGTATTCCAGAACAACTTTCTCATCAAGGTATTGGTACAATGGACGTGGGTGGAATTCGGAGAGGAAAGTCACTGATTTTCAATGTAGAATTGTGCCATTGTATGCATTACAAAAAAGGAGCATCCGAGTAAAAAATAAATTTGAGGTCATTAGAAGTGTTGAAGATTTTGCAAGAAAGTTTCAAGGATCAGTGCCAGAAACGTTAATGACTTGTGAATATAAGAAAGAGAAAGTAACTTTATTTACTGTTGAAACGGAGGCAGAATTTATTGTTTTTACTAAAAAGACACCATTGGAAAAGTCTGAGTCCGCTGTTATTGAATTCGGATCTGAAATGATTGGGATGTTTAAGGGCCTTGAAAGCGCACCTTGGTTGACAGAGTTAAATGATACATTCAAGGTTCAATTGTCCTCTTCTAAACTCAAAGCATCAACAAATTCTTCATGGGATATCCACGTATACAGCGAAGACATATTGGGTGATGAATTGTCTACTTCCGGTGAACTTGTAAAAAGAGTTAATTTGAACATTGAAAGCTTGAAAACGCCATCTGAATTGTGTACAAAGCTAAATGAGTTTGGTGTAGATTACCTTGATGCAGATGAATATCACTTTTCTTATTATCCACATAAGAAACGCATGATTCTAAAGGTAGGGAAGAACTCTCTTATCAAGCTGGATAGCGTGTTAACGTCCACATTGGGATTCTCAAAATCAACTACTTATGAAGGCACATCAATAGGCGATACAGCCCCATCACTAGAGTGTGATATAAGTAATTTATACGTCTATTGTAACATTATTGAATATACAAGGGTTGGCAACATTGAGGCCCCACTTCTGCGCACATTTCCTCTCTCATCCGTAAGGAAGCAACTAATCAATCGAGAATTTATTAACACGATGTATGTACCAATGAGCAGAAATGTCATCAATAGAATTGACATATCAATTCATGATGATACAGGTGAAGTAGTACCATTCTGTGGTGGTGTTACTGTTTTAACACTACACATCAGGACACGAGATTAAGGCTTTACGCTATTGTGGGATCTATAATTATCTACAGGACATAATGTCAGGCATTTACAGTGGTCCATCCCATCAGAGCGGCTATCCCGTGTTTGCTGGAGGTAGACGACAAGTTGGAGGAGCCATATTCGGTGCACTAAGACGTATGGTTCTCCCAACACTCAAAAAGTATGGCGTACCATTCATGAAACGGGTTGGAAACAGAGCTTTAGACTTTGGTGCAAACGTTGCAGCTGATGCACTTCAAGGGGAGAATATCGGTGAATCCATGAAATTGCGTGCACAGCAATCTGCCATAGACGCATTAGATGATTCAACAAAAATGAGGCGTACAGTTCGGAAGAAACGTAGGAAGTCAAGACAAGTTGGATCAGGTCGAGTTACTAAGCAAAGGCGTAGGAGAAGTAAAAAGCCCACCAGAGCAGCACGTTCTAAATCAAGACGTCGTGTGAAAGCAAGAAAGCGCAAACGAAATTCCACAGCGACTGGAAACAAGTCAAAACGAAGGAAGACAACATATTTGTAAAGCTAATACGATGCAGAGTATCAATTCGGCTTTGTGTATCTTTGATTCACCCCCTCATCAAACTGACATTATTACCTCAACTATTGTTGATATAGTCCCCACAACAAATATCGATGGTAACCAACAGCCTATTCAGTTTGATATACCTGCTAATCCACAAGATTATATTGACTGTCAATCCATTGATTTAGAATTGTGTATACAAATTAAGAAGACTGATGGTACCAATATTGATTCAACCAAGGATAAAGTGGGATTGACAAATCTTCCTATTGCCAGTCTATTCTCAAATGTGTATTCAATATTGAATGACTAACAGATTGAAGGAGGGGATCGCGCATATCCCTATGGAGCATACATAAATACAATGACGCAATTTCAGAAGCAAGCTAAACAGTCACACTTGCAAGTTGCCGGCTGGTATGATGATCAGTAAGGGAAATTAAATGAGGTTTCAAATGGAGGTTTAAAAAAACGAATGGAATTGACAGCAGATTCAAAGGAATTATACTTGAAAGGACCTGTCTATCTTGATTTCCTTCGTCAATCTAGATATCTACTATCACAGGTTAAAATGCAAATAAAATTTATTCGTGCAAATCCTGAGTTTGCGTTAATGGCTTTTGGAGCTACAAACTATCAAATCAACATAAGTAGTGCCGTGGTCAATGTAAGGAGAGTAACAATGAACCCGTCAGTCATCAACGAGCATGCGACAGGATTGAGGAAAAGCAATGCAATATATCCAGTTAATCACAGTGTGTTAACAAACTTCACAATTGGTGCGGGATCATCCTCTCATGCCTACCCAAATCTTTTTCCCACTGCGATGCCAAAGGCGGTGTATATTAAATTTGTGGAAAATGAGTCATTTATTGGTGCTTTTGAAAAGAATCCATTTAATTTCCAACACTTTAACGTTAGTAAACTAGCACTCTATCAGGATGGATAATATGTTGCTTGCAAAGCTTATGAGCCTAATTTTAAAGAGGGTAAATTTGCACGTGAATATGGTTCTACTTTCACTGCACTGAGCATGTTTAACACAGATGATTCAAATGGAATTACAATGGATATGTATAAAAATGGTTACTTCTTCATTATATACAATCTCACAGCAGATGCAGATCTAGGCGGTGAAAGCGTAGGAGTTACAAAGCCTGGTAATCTACGACTAGAGGTGTCATTTGAGTCACCTTTGAAGAAAACAATTACTTGCCTCATTTATGCTATCTATGATAGCAAAGTTGAAATAACGAGAATGCGAGACGTAACTGTCAGCTATCAGAGACGAGTAACTTAAGCAACATACAAATCTTGAGGAAAATGGGAAATGCTCATCCCTACTCCAAGTCAATATTTCTTGATGTCTTTTCTAGAGATAATTTACCTAATTCAATTCCTTTCTATCCTTGTTCGCTTATCATCAATACGGACAGCAACAATCTTCCTGGTAAACATTGGATTGCAGTGTACATCAATCGCTATAAAGTGGCTGAATATTTTGACTCTCTTAATCTACCTCGCTTACATGACATTGCACTATGGATGAATAGGTTCTCCTGGACGATTAAGAAAGTTACATCGTTTCCACTCCAAAGCAATGTATCTCTCATGTGCGGCGGTTATGTGCTATATTTCGTCAACGAGAGACCATTGAAAAATAACTGCAAAAGTGTTTTACAACTTTTTTCGAAAGACTGCTATAAAAATGATGTAATTCTTACAAAGTATATTGAAACTGTTTTGTAATAAAGTTTTATTTTATATGTAAATATCCTTGTTTTATGTTCCAAATCGTTGGGTTTAGAGGGAAAGCAAAACATGTTTACATTTCAATATGTATTTACAAATGTAGTTCTTTTCTAAATATTTACATAGCTACAATGTAGATTTCACAAATATTTTTCTCAAATCACATAGGATGGGAGGAACATCATTTATGTCTTTAATGCCGGTTATCACAATCTTTCCATTATGGAATATATGAACATGATATGGGTGCCAGTTAGTCATCTGTGCTGCTGGAAATAGTTCAACTTCATAAGTGAGATTATTTGATGATGTGACTTTACGAAAGTCATAATGATAGTTCAATTCACATAGCAAAGTCATTGTCTTCACTTCCCATTCAGATAATGAGTCTCTAAGAAAATTTTCCAACGTAGAATGTAGATATGGTAGATCACCATCAGTGAAGCCACCAACACACTGAATTGTTCCATTTGGAAAGAATAGGATAGTCACATATTTATCCTTCCTCTGTATCCTCCATGTTAACATTGAGGGTCTTCCCAGATGTAGATTCGTTGTCGGCTTCATCTTGTGTTTTATTAATAACCATTGCTTTCGATTGGGAATGTTGCCCTCGATTTCTTGAAGATTGAGTTTTCAGTTTACTTTTGCAGTTAACATGCGATTCACGACTTCCATCCGCTTGATGTCCTCCATCCTTAATGAATGAAATCATATGTGGTAGTATCTCTTTTGTAAAGTTTCTCCATGTGACGTCACTGAAACGGAAAAATCGATAGTCAATATCTTCTCTCTTTGGTGAACAGACGTATAGCTTGACGGTAGAGTCACACTTTATCCATACCTTTTGATCGAGCGGAATCTTCATCCGTGTCTTATGGTTGTCAATCAGATCAGCGAAGTCTTTCAGTGAATATAATGCGTCAAGGCTAATGCAAACGCCACGATGTTTTCCACCTCTATTTGTTATTGAGTGACGAAAGACTACTTTCTTAGAATTTGTTATGTGAATGCCTTGTGAGTCATTTAATTTCCATGTTCTAATGTAATGAGGCATGTTTTCAAATATAAACCTAAATTTATTTGCTTGCATAAAGCTTGCTATTTTACATCTCAACATATCGGAATGATGCTGAGTGCTACGTCTTCAATTCAATTCATAGTAGGACTACCTATGTTTTAGTAATTATTTCTACAGATCGGAAAAATGTAGAAATTATATTTTATATTTAATCTCCCTATATATTATTAAGCATAACTAGGCAGAAATGTAGTGATTGGTTAGTTTACTTTGTTAAATTTCTTAAACTTCTACGTCACCTGTAGCAGGAAGGCATCTCCTTCTCTTTGAAGGTGGAGGAAGACCTAAACTATAGTGTCCATATGGTAGAGATAAATTTTTATTTAACCAACAGCGCTTATCCTCCCAAAGTGAAAGTCCTCGCTTTCTAAATGATTTTGTAGTGACTACGTGATTTTTTGAATTTATAATTGTCATTTCCTCATTTGTATCTTTCTCACTGTAGTACACAGTCCTATAATCATTATGATGTAATTTTTTAACTGCAGCTCTCTGCACTCCGTTTGCCCGCTTGATGCTATCACAAGTTGAATCTAGATATTTCATTGAATACATTTTTGGTTTTAGCAAGATCATTTCCTCAAGCAACTTTCCCGCACACTCATCCTTAAAACAACCTAATCTGGCTCTGTTTGTAGTTGAGTATAGTCGGTGATGACTGTCATAGTTTGAAGAGTCAAATTTTTCACCAAAATATAGCAGTACATCCTCCAGGCTGACAGATGGTGAGGTGTACAAACATAGGAAAAAACTATCGGTATCACCTCCACAAAGTCGCGTTCTATTTATCAGTGGACATCTTTTCAAATCATTATAGTATAACTGGTACATTTCCAATTTGCTATAGTCAAGTACCGCCTGACCAACATCAATCAATTTATTCAACATTATTGAAGGTTTATACATTTCCATACCAACTAGATCTTCATCAAATATCTTATGCTGTACATAGAGAGGATGATTTAATAATTTTCGACATTGTTCCACGCTGTTTACTAATTTGAATTTTCTCCTTCGTCTTACATTTTCCATTGTTTTACCATATAAAGAATTATTTTTCAACTTATAAAATGACTTTTCAAAATTGGTACTTGATTGAGCTCTCTTTTGTGAATTCATATCAATGTACGTTCTCAACCATGGCTTTTGTGTGAACTTTATACCGTTGTGAATTTCTGTGATTTTCATTCCCATGGATAAATAAAATTTCAATATTGAATAGTGTACAACATAATTTTCCCTATTGAATTGATGAAGCAAGAGTTTTTTAGTTGAACTGAATTTAGTGTCTGGTCTTATTGTCCTATGTAAATCCTTCATATAAGTTGAGAACATATTTTGCTCTACGGTCTGCATCTCTGGCGCTAATGGGAAATCGGCAGTGTCATCATGTATGTTTGCAGGATATTCCAAGTTCAAATCAAAAATATAGCCAATTTCACCATCATCATCGATAGCTTGTATATTTTCTTCGTTTAGAAAATAGCTTACTTCACTATCACTCAACCATTTAAAATTTGAATGTGGTAGACTCTTACTGAACGAAGAACCGTAAAGGTTATTGACATCAATGTAAGATAAGTGACGACTTTCATTTGTATTATTTTGTAATTCCGAAATGCGTGCACGTGCTCTGTGAATGTTCGTAAAAGTCATTCCACCCCTTATTCCCCTTCCGAAGAGATTATACATACTTTCATCTTGTATGTAGTGTGGAGGATCATTAGATGTCAAATTTAAAGCTGAAGTAAAGCTAAGATGTGGAAGGCTAACGAAATGGACAGGATCTACTTCATTTTCACTTTGACTTAGTGACCTAAAAACTTCAAAAATATCTGCCTGTAATAATACATCCAGTTTCAAATATGCAAGCATATAATCACCAAAATTGTTACAATTGAAAGCAAACCACGCATTACTAGCGTGCTCATATTCTTCATCTGAACAATGTTCACGAGTGAGATCATTATAAAATTCACATTGTGGTGGCAGACATTTTTCTAACAATGTATTTAGACTTTTGAAATAACAGTAGGGAAACACTCCCTTTTGATAAAGAATATCATCTGTTAACAGGGGAAATTCATTTCTTAGCTTTTCTACATGTTTATAAACTTGCAATCCTCTTGCTAACTCACTCAATGATGCACTTAAAAATTGATAAGAATCTAAGAATTTTAACTTGAAGTAGATTGTTTTTCATTTGTATTCGTTCACAGGGACGCTGGCGGATAGAGTTATATACTTTTCAGCTGTTGCTGCTACTACTTCCAATTTCCATGACTTCTTCTTTCCAATTGCTTTATAGCAAACGATATGACTATCATAATTCTTAAAATTATGGAAGAAGATGGGTAGTTCCCTCCTATTTAGTTTTGATCGAAGATTGCATTTACTGCATATTGTTTGTCTATATCTTCCTGTTAAATGGTCGTGATCTCTTACTTTTATGCAATCATCACTAAATGCAGCTTTACATTTATTACAATTTTTTACATTTTTATGTTTTTCTTCTTCATCTGAAGAAAGAGACATTGGTTGCCGACTTATTGCACGCTGATTATCATATACGTTTTGAGCTATATTTTCTAGGTGATCCAAGAAGTCCATAATACAATTCTCTCCTTTGAAGACAAAATATTTGTTTTCAAATCTGGACAGGAGAGCTTTATGCCAAACATGATAAACACCAACTGCTGCCGGTTTGTGTACTTTATTATCGATGTAGCACTCTATATCTGCATAAACAACTAAAGGAGGACTTAATTGATATTCCATGCTACTTGTGCTTACCTCTAGTTGTTTAGGCATTCTTTCTATTTGTGCCTTTCCACGAACACAAAATTGATAATGTCGCTCCAAAGTTGTCTTATATGTAAACGATTGGGTACACCGATCGCAGAAATGTTTGTATCTTCTATTTATTTTTCTATATAATCTTGATAGTTTTCTGATTCCACAATAGTGTGCACGTTCATTGTTTATAATTAGTAGTATATTCACAGTTCGTTTACCAATAAAGTTGCTGCTATATCGAACACCTTTTAGTCCTTTTTCGTAAAGGTGAATGTTGATTTTAATGTCATTATTTTTCTCAAACTTAGGAATATCTTTAATTGATACGGGTGTAGAGATGTCATTCATATTTAGTTCAGATGTCCATTTACTATATGATTTTATCTCATTCCTAGAATATGATGCATCATTGTAATGTAGCATTGATAGAACTGAATACAAGAAACAGTCATTTGCATTTGAATGTACATTAATTACAGCCTTCGAATCTTTCAGACTCTTTGGTAGATTAAATACTTCTCCACCAGAAAGTAATGGACTAGTAATAACATTGAATTCTATATTTAGTATTTCGTCTATAACCCAATTGCTACCCTTATTTGCAAAAGCTTTAATATGACTTGAAAGACTATTTAAGTTATCTTGGAACCATGTATCATAGTCATAAATATAGTTTGTGGATGATGAAGTAAAGTGTGCGAGAAACGTTTCATCTTCCTGAGGATTTGATCGCACATAACGAATTTGTGCTACCAGACGACCACGTAGTTGAAAATTTTCTAGAAGGTTTGACACTAAGTTTTCTAATATAGATCGCATACTTAATAAAAAGGAAGTTATATCTACTGTGTGTGCTGATGGTGTGATGTCGTACACACGAGCATGACCGTTGAGCGCGCTTTCGCTGAGACTTACAGTTCCATGATTATTTTCTATATTCATCTCACTATTTGTATTATGCATATTCATATGCTGACGGAATTTGCTTATAGAATTATACGTTTTACAACAGCGGGAGCAGCATTGCATAAAGATCAAACTATTATTTGAAGCGCTGATTGGTATATGTCTAGACGTTTGTTCAACAGTACTAGATTCAGATATTTGTCTATCATTAGCTGAGATACTTCGAAGATTTGAATTTAAATTACAATTACTTGGTTGCTTATCACAAACTAGATTGTGTCGCTTTAGATTATCCTGTCGCTTCGTTTCATATGGACACTTCCTACACTGATAAGTTTTTCCCAACTTACAAAACTTTTCATGACGTTGCAAATTGCCATTAAGAGTAAACGTTTTTCCACATTTAGAACAGACAACCATGTTTATTAAACTGGTGAGGATTGTAATTTTACAGACTATATATATTTTTTCATCGTCCTATGACGTCACAACTATTACTAGCCAATGATATTTGTTCCAATCTATGATGAAATAAGAAGACAGGACTTGTAACAATTTCTTTTTCCATTTAAAGTCAAACAAAAAGTAAAAGTAAAAAGTTTACATTTTTTCACACTTGACCCTGTCGCTGTGCGACAGTTTGACATGGTGGCACTGCTCACAGCAGTCGGTCGTGTCCTCCATGTGAGCCAGCCTCACTCTTGTGAATTCCCCATCGCGAAACACTAAATGCATCAGCGTCTCACGCACGAACTGTCGACCACCTCTGGCTACAGAGGAGGACAATAGTAGGTTTGACTGTGTTAAATTTCTAACGGACACAATCAAACCCCTATTCTCCTCCCTGAGCTTAGTTTCTCTCTCCTCAGCCATCTTCAGGCGTTGCTGGCACAGTTTCAACCTCTCTTCTAGCCGCTCATCATTCTCGGATGTATCGTCTAGGTCGACATTGTATTGTCGTAGTAAAGGAGCAGGAATAGAGACTGGAGCAGGAACAGGGATCGGAGTAGGAGCAGGAACAGGGATCGGAGTAGGAGCAGGAACAGGGACTGGAGCAGGAGCAGGATCAGGAAAGGGGACCGGAGTAGGAGCAGGAGTTCGGTATTGAAGGATCGGTGTAGGGGGCAGCTGAACGCTGCAAGTTGGCGACGCACGGATTCGGGTGAATGAAATATTTTGTGATGTGAAATCACACATATCCTGAAATGAGAAGAAATAATTGTTTGCTATCTATATATTCTTATAATGAGGATAGAGCAATACAGTTCTAACAAAATTGTGAAAATCGTACCTCAGGAGTCATCGGTGAAAAATTGTCCTGAATCGAATTATTTTGAAAATAGATGTCACTGTTATAATTTAGAACAGCATTTATCAAGAGAAATCATAAGATTAAGTTCGGTACTTACAAGGGAATGCCTTTTGCTTCATCCTCATCAGAAGATGTGGGTGACGATGTGGTCGATGTTGAAGAGGACGAGGTGGTCGATGTTGAAGATTCGCTACTCTCGTCTGAATCCTCCCTCTCATCGGATGAGGACTCCCGTATCGTATAGGGACGCTCCTCATTATCCTCAACGGAAGTGGTAGTCGCAGGTGTTGAGGCGACGCTATTAACCCTGGACTTTTTCAGGGATAAGGATCGCATTACCTGAAACGGTAGAAAAAGATATAAGAATAATTGAGTAAATGGATTATGTATGATACATTAAGAAGTGGTGAGAGGAACTTGTAATAACGACTATAACAACTGTACTTACGGGACGTGGGCTACTTGTTTCTTCTACCGCACTCATCTTCGGTACCGGTGGCAGAATTTTAAACAGCTGTAAAGAGAAATAACATATTATTTTACATCAAAGGTGATTAATTTTTATCAACATGACTTACATTTCTCACTTGAGGTAACTTTTTGACAATCTTTGTCTTTTTCTTCGCTTGAGACCTCGGACACTGAAATGTTTTAAAAGTTAAATTTACTTCATACATAGCGAAACAAATGTTCTTAACATTATTCATTTTTTATTTTAAATTTAGCATGTGCAGTTAAATGTACTCACCTCTAAATCACTGGATGAAGAGTCACTGTCCAGGAATTCTCTTGATTTGAATTTTCTTTTTGTGGGGGGGTTTTGAGGGTTCGGCGCATTGACTTAGAACTCCTTATGCAGCCGTATCCTCCTTCGCGAACAGTCTAGCCAATTTGTTTCTTTCAGCTTTCGATGTCAGGTTAACTCCACCCCTACCATTCTCCTGCGCACAGGATGCATGCCGGATGATGAAGGCTTTAGACTTTTCATCGTTGGCCATTTTTGTGCTTCGCACGTAGGCTCTGCAGGTGAGGCAGTAGACATAAGTGCAGCCCTCCTTGAAATTACAGTCTTTATGTCCATTCTTGTTGGCATGACGCACCGGTTGTTTGCAAGTTTCACAGTAGTGAAAAAATTAATCTTTGGCGTGCAATGCTTGCTTGACGAACCATTTCTGTAAGTCATGGAAAACGTTTGTCATTACATTGTCTGTTAGCAAATACGAACTCATTTAAGTAACTATTGTATAAATATTGGAAAGTAATTCTACAGTCATTAATTTTCTGACAGAGATATATATTTTTCGAGATAGAAACCGAAAGTCGAAATGTTGAATTTATCTTGGAAAGGGTTGTTTACATATGAACATGAAATTGAAATCAGCTGATGTATTATTATTTTATTTCGAAATGAAATCATAGAAACGAAACTGATGTTTTTAAAAAGTTAAACATTTCTGACTTTGGTTAAACAACTTTTAATTTGTAAATGGTCCACAGACTATCACTTTGAAAACAAAATTAGCATTTGAATTATTTACAAATTTGAAGCACACTTTGGAAATGTTTATCTTTATTTAAACATTTCATCATATAAGCTTGTGTGCTTTATAGGTTTTGAAAATGTTATAATTAATTATGAAAATTAATAATTCTGTTTAATAATATAACATATAGTGTTCCTAACTTAAGATCCAGCCACATGTTTTAAACTATCTGGTTATAAGAACTTAGTAATGTTCCTACTCACAAACTATATAAAGTAGTGAATAGAAGAATGTAGAACTCACTTCAGAATTGCAGTTATAAATAGATAAAACGGAGAGACGGAGAACGAGGTCTGCTATGTACACAGAATAATTCAAAAATGAGTGAAGAACGGAGCTCTACAACTTCTTTATAAATGATTCTAACAAAAGAACCATGAACAAAGACCGGATGTCATCATAACATCACATTGGTATAGAAAAACAAACTGTTGAATTCAAACAAAACTAAACAGCTGATATATTTTAATGATGAAATAGAAAAGTGCCATCAAAGTCTTTGATGCTAGAGTTGTACATGTAACCGCGAAGTTAAACCAATTAACATGTGATGAAGATGGATTCCCTGCAGTTCTAAACATTTAAAATTCTACTTAAGTTAAGGATTTCATATAATTTGAATTATCATCTAAATTCAAATAATAAAGAAAAAGTCATTAAGTTTTAAGAAGTTAAATCCAGACTGCATCATAAAACGCGCAAAAATCGAAATTCAAATTTCGCGCCAAATTTCGAAAATCAAATTTCGCGCCAAATTTCGAAAAATCAAATTTCGCGCCAAATTTAATGGCATCGAGGGTTAGGGTTAAGGTTAAGGTTAGGGTTAAGGTTAGGGTTAGGTTTTAGTTATGTAGAAAAGAATAGCTATGGCACCCGGAGCCCATGGGTAAATAAATTTTCGAGTGCGCGAAGCGCCCGAAAAATTTTGAGGCCCCCCCGCCGTGTATGAAGTGTATGAAGGTCAAAGGTCAAGGTCAAGTCAAAGGTCAACGTCAAGTTCATGTGGAAGTTTATGCATTATGGTCATTTCGAGTGATCAAACTTTAACTTTGAAAATTTTCAAAAACTTGAAAACTTAGTTATTTTTGAGAAAAACTTAGAATTTTTCCAGTTGCATACACCTGCATACAACAAGGATTTTTTCATTGAATATGTACATATGTTATATCATTCGAAAGCTCTTTTCATTCTGATTCCAATGATGTATTGTATGCAATATGTATGACGCCATCCGAAGCAGCTATAGCCCTTTGAAAGATAGGTAGAATTTAGTTGAGAAACTTAGAAATTGAAATCATAAATTTTTCTTCCTGCATACACTTGCATACAACAGGGATTTCTTCATCGAATGGGTACATACCTTATATCATTAGAAAGGTCTTTTCATTCTCTAGCTAATGATGTATTGTATGCAATATGTATGATATCATCCTAAGGTGAAAAAAAGCATTCAAAAACACTGTAAATCTATTCAAACTTTCATCCAATTTGACTATCATTTGAATTACACATTAATATTCATTTCAAATTTGTTCTACTATGTTCGGTGCTGTTTCAAAGTCTCAAACAAGTGATTTGAAATATATATCTTCGAAATATTAAACTTAGAAATACTTATAGGTAGCTATTTCAGAGATGAATATATCTATCCCCAGTTCCCATTCAAATCCTATCAGAAATTCGATTTGTGAAATTATAAAAACAAGATTGTTCATTTATGTAAGTGTTATTAAAGATAAAAAATTACATATTGTCAATGTTGGGGAAAGGAATCAGTCTCTTCAGGTCAACTCGAACACATACTCTTGTCTTTTTGGGGGCACCAGGGCAGCGGCAAGGCGTGGCTGGATCCATTATGCTGAACTCCAGCGCAGTTGTCAAATTCTGTTCTTCAGGCTCTAATCGCACACATATCCGCTTCATGTTTGTTTTTCGTGGAGCATTTCGAACCTGACTTCCACTACGTGTCTTGACTGTTATAAGAGCTTCCACCGGTGTTTCGATGATACTCCTCTGTAGTACCAAACTTTCATCTTCTGATGACTCATGATCAGGAGTTACAGGTCCTCTTTCGAACACTCTGGGTTCGCATGGCGATTCCGTCCTTTCAACAGGAGAAGTGGGAGGTGCTGTGATGCGTTCCATTTTCAATGTGATTAGAATAATATAGGTAAGATAGCTGATAATATGGTACTTGAGGGTTAGAACCTTTGATAAGAATTGGTACACAACTAGGACTTATATACTTTTCGAACAAAGGAATTCCCAACAGCCAATCAGAGAGGTTCCGATTTTCCCTAAAGGGATATATAAGGATGTAATTGTTCCAATTAAGCAAGTTCTAATCCTCGTGACTTGAGTAGACATTAAGAATCTATTACGAATCTATTTCATGATGAGTACCCAGAAACAACTGTTCTGTTACCAAAATGAAAGCCAAGTAATTATGGGTGGACCGTTGGATGCGAAGGTTAATTTGTGTTGTGGATGCAAAGTGGAACTCTGGAAGACTTTAACAGTGACAGCACTCCAAAGGAGAAAAGGAATGTCGGCGAAGTGTCCTATACACGAGTGTGATCACGACTTCATAAACAATGCAACATTCCTCGAATGGGCTGAGGACTTCTTGAAGTTAACGGAGTCCCCCGAGGACGTGACTTACCTTCTTTCATTTTTTATGGTTAATTACACTTACATTGTAAACCTCTTGTTTTCATTTCGCAAATTCTGTAAATGGGATTCTGATTAGTAAATAATAGAACATTCATAACATAATTTCTGATCTGTAAACGCATTATGAAAATAAAAATGGTCATCATAGTCACAATTGTCGCATTTGAGCAAGCAGTCTCAAAACAAACACCTGTTTAAGTACCGAAATAGATGTTCGCATCCCTATTCTAATTCACATACTCTAATTCAATTTCGGAACAAGCCGTTCCGATCGCAACACACAAATAAGTGTACCGAATCATTAAGTATGATCTCAATTCGCCTATCAATCGGAACGCGGTTCCTATTTACATGTTCCTATCCATGTTCGCATCCATTGGCAATTCGGAACATGTTCCTATCCATGTTCGCATTGGCAATTCGGAACATGTTCGCATTGACAATTCGGAACATGTTCCTATCCATGTTCGTATCCACTATCAGTGCGTCCGCAATACTAACTACTGAGGACCGATTTTGACTTTATATTGTGGGGATATGGAGGAAGACAAAAGCACTAGATCTAGGATAGCGTAAAGTCTAGTAGGACTTTTCACTACGTTGCATAAGTCAAACGAACTCAGTAAGTGAGATGTGTCTAGACGATTAAAGTCACCAGAAATGAGGATGTTATATTCCGGATGATGAAACAGAACATTATCGACATTATCCGATATAAATGATTGCAAATCGGACGTAGACCTAATAACGCAGGATGGAGGTAGATAAATGCACACAAAGCATAATTTGAGTTTGTGAAAAATGACCCAGATACTGTTTGAGCCATAATCATGACCAATAACATCCCAACGGTCAGGTTGAAGGGAATCTTTAATCCAAAGTACTACGCCGCCACCCATTCGTCCATCCGAGCAGTCATCAAATGCTAAAAAGACTGCGTAGTATCGATTACTGAATGTGCGTGTTGTCACGACGGAGCGAAGTAACAAGCCTCGACGGACTGAACAGTCTTCAGCCAAAATGGACACAAATGAGAAATAGTCCCAAAGAATGAATGAGATCGAGCACAAAATGCGAAGGCAATAGGCAATTGGTGATCTTGAGGTAACAACGAATCCAATGATGTAAGTTTTATCACCAAACAGTCTCACTAAGCTACCATAAAACTGGATATCTAACTTTCACATCAGGTACACCAGAACACGACCGCCGCGGACATCGATAGCGATTCATGTTCTCATACAAGCTAGCATTTCATTTTTTTCTCTGATGTGACCTTTGGTGCGTAGGTGTGATCGAGGCTAGGAAGGTTTGTCTTCTCTACTAAATCACCGAGTGAAAAGACAATCATTTTTTCACTATCACGGTTCATTCCCTCAACTATTACAAAATTTGCTTTCACTGTTGCCTCTGTACTTTTGTTTGACGGAGAAAGTTGACATCAGAACAGTGACAGCTACATGCAAGAGATTAAATAATTTGTTTGTATTATATTTCGGGTCTAGTTACTCCAGCAAAGTTCTAGTTCCGACTCTAGTTCCGACTCCAGCAAAAATGATGGGACTCCGACTCCGCATCCCTGCTGGCTCATAGTTGATAAGAAGAACAGACATGAAGTGTCAATCGTCCTGACGTAGCAGTGTGAAACAAAGATTGATCAACCGCACTGAAATGAATACCTCCTTCCAGCTTGCTCCGAGGCAAGCTATCGGAAGCGGATATCCTAAAACTTTGTAATTGGGAGGCTTGCAGTAAAATCCGGTGTCATAAGAAATTAAGGCCTACTGAACATTGTTTGTACAAATAGACAGGACTGTTCCATAGAAAGTTCATCAGGTAGCTGTACCTCTCTTATAAGAGGTTGATCTGCAGTTTTCAAAATCTGGTCAAATTTTGTCGAACAGATTATGACTAACATATGATTCTCCAAATATTTGTTAGTGAGAGAGGATCGATGAGTTCGTTGAGTTCCACTGGTGCTTCACATGGCGCATCAGCAACATACGGCGTTAATCATGAGAGCAACACTTAGGTACCAAGCGTTTACATGTATATCGCAATTTGGAGATTTATCTAAATGGTTTCACTGAGTACGGTTTAAGTTCACATAACTCTTTCAAGAGAATGCATTCTGTCCCACTCCCTTAATAGGAAAATATAGAGCATGAAACTCAGCAAAATTGTCATTAACATGTCACAAACAGATCCTCATACTTCACTAAAAATTTGCTTGTTCCGTTATGCAATACCCAACAAATGATTTTTTAAATAAAATTAAAGCAGATGATCTCAAGTTTAGTTATGACTGATAAGCGAATCTTATGCTCAGAAGAATCCTTGCCCATGGGAAGCAGCGGGAAGCCAATGTCGATATGCCAAATTTTGTGCAGTTGCAAATTTTTCTTTAAAAAACCTGAGTCAACACAAGCTTAACAAGATTGCAACATTTATAGCGCCTAAAATATAATTTATAGAATCTGTCAAAACTGATATAATCAATTTAACAGTGATGCAGCACAACTGCATCAATATTTCATGAAGATAATGCCGGTATAGGTTGCTATAACAACGTGACATTCAGTGACAATAATAATAAAACATGATGCAATAGAGTCTATTATATTCAGTAAATTGCAAAATGTTTATGTTGCATGCACTGTAGTTAAACGCAAAATCAAAAATGCAAAATAACAATTTTTAAAATTGCAATATATTGCTTTTCAGCTGTCCACTTCGCAAGGGTCTATACTAAAATTAGATAGTAAATGAAGTCCTAAGCGGAAGCTTCTATTTATTGCATTCTTTATCAGGCTAAGACAAATGCCCAAGCTATCGAAGTAAGAACTTCTTCCACTGCATGTGCATATGGTCTGATGATATAAGTTTTTACTTTATTGCGCAGCATAATTTTTGAAATGAAATCCATAGTAGCTTCATGAATTAAGCAATTATGTAATAAATAAAATAATTGTTTTTAATAAATAGAGATGTCATATTAGTCACAATAGCAAATGTATATTATAGTAAAAACAAATAATGCATAGATGTACATGCTTGACGATTAAGTAGAGATGCATGTATATTCATTTTGTCATCATTATATCATCATCATGTATATTCAATGCAGATATTCATTATGGTAATCTTGAATGTGTTCAATCAAACCGCGTGTAACAGCTGATGTCATT
Organism: Prostheceraeus crozeri; assembly: GCA_907163375.1. Lineage (NCBI taxonomy): Eukaryota > Metazoa > Platyhelminthes > Polycladida > Euryleptidae > Prostheceraeus > Prostheceraeus crozeri. The sequence continues at coordinate 53,390 of CAJQUW010004009.1, forward strand.
AATTTAGTCGAAATTTAGTTATTACATGTTATGATTGGAACGTGAACTTGACATTAATGTATGTAATCCTCTCATCGTATATTGTCACGATTCATCATGACCGGCCACCGCGTCATCTTATAGGTATTTCCGCTATAAATTCCTATTCCTGTTAGGTGATTTCAGTTTACTTAATAAATTTTAATATTTTTCATATGTAGAAAGGAACCAAATCGCTTGCGCTCACTGGCTTCTCTAACTATCCATTTACTGTTGTCCTCTATACGTATGGTTGGCAGTTTTCTATATCGCGTGTCTGTCATGCACAACAATTGTACGTCATTCACATACATAGGTACTGTGCAAGCAGACAACAAAACCACGAGCCATCGCAACGGATGCAACATTTCATGATCGTCGTATTCTCTGCGCAGATCACGGAACGCTATCAAACACTACGAGTGGGTTCTTATTTCCCATTGGCTTCTTTTCTTTTCTCCCTCTCAACCTTCGTCATGGCAGAGCCGACGAGCTTCAGATAACGTGTGATTGGATGCGATGCATGTCGACGCACGATCGTTATTAAGAATTCTATTTCAGACGTCGTGTATAGATGGATGTTCGACGATACTCGACCGACAATCAGATAGTCTAATACTCTAACTTCTCATTACCGGCAAGCTGGATCCTCATCAACCTTACGCACCCAGTGTGAAGGAGGAGGCACTGTCGTCATCTGAGTGTCGACAGCACGTGGTGGATATGGAAGAAATCGGTCCTGGTTTTTGGCGTCCGTTTGATATCAGCAGGACTCATCCCGTCAAGTCTGAACCTTCCCATGTAACAAAGAAAAACGATTGGGACCACCCACCTCCATATCTCTCTCTTAACGAGTCTCCTGCATTAGTGACTTCGGAAAATACGGCAGGACAATTGAATGCTCCTTGCATTTCTCCTCCTGTTCCGTCACACTCTTTCGTGGTTGTTTCCCGATCTCCAAGTGAATCTCCTGACACAGTCAACCCATCGGGCGTGCCGGCACGGCGGACGTCTGAAACTAGGAGGAAACGTAATAAACGAACATCACGTGGGGATCAACTAACGTCTATGATGACACTAGGTCAACGACGGCGGGGACAATCAGCTTGCGATACTGAGAAAAAAGTTGGTGTTGTTCTAGGACTTCCCCGAAAGGAATCAACGCATAGTGACGACGACTGCGGTGAGTTGACTTAGTGAGAATAGAATTGATGGCATCTCTTGGCTGTCTTCGATAGGGTAGGTACCATTAAAACTTATGAGTATCTTGGGCTTTAAAAGCATTTCAATGTCAGTAGAACAGTCGAATATAAATACAGGTACGTAAAATGAGTGGATAGAATTACTGATTGATATTCATTCAAAATCGATGACCAATCCAAACATCACTTTGTTTTGTCGGAAAACAATCAATGATGCTCTATCTGCTCAATATGTTCATTTAAACAAGCTATGACTTAATAACTAACTTCACAAATGACAATTGAATCTTCATAAAATTCCTTTTATTCTCATGTAGTCAAAGACAGAAAGACAACTATAGAATTGGAATTTAAATTGATTTAGCAGCTCGTGACGGAAAACGAAAACGATTTTAATTAGCCTATGCATGTGGTGGCTGCAAGCATGAGTAGGCTGAAATACAGTTAGGCCTCCGCCAAATATTAGGCACTCGTGACATTTCACAGTTCGATTTCTGACCTGCTTCATGTCCTAAGAAACTAATTTATCAATCCCTCCACCGAATGGCACTGCAGACCTCTGCTTGCAGCATGATGTCTCACATGATAGTGGGTAATACGTGTAAGATTGCACATGGACGGTGTTTTTATGAGTGGTGGGGCCTGCTATTTTGATTTCGAGAAATATATTGGTCTTTGTCATGGAGGAATAGAGGTACTGGAGTGGACACAGAAATAATGCACGTACAAGTGGAGTCCTAAATTATTTTATCGAAATTTTGTAGTTGGTATTCTAGGACACATTTTTAAATTAATTGTCATGCCTGCATCTTTTATATACCCTACATACATACCCTTCCACATATGCTTACATGTCGGTAGTAAATAATAATCTGTCTTATCCAGCCTAATTGCATACTTAACTGTTTACATCATTATATATTTTTTAGTTATTTTTGTTCTCAATTTTCATATCGAATACGGTAACAATATAGGACTTAATAACTATCAATTAGTTTTTCAATGCTGGTATGTTTGGATAGTCTATTCATATAAAAGACTGCCTAAGACTGCCTTTTCATATAATTCTCCATCAAGTGTAAGATACCGGAAAACTTGACGAACATGGAAATTGTTGAAGAAGTTCTTGAGATTGTGCGTCGAGTCAAAAAGTAAAAAAAGTTTCTCGTTGGAGTGTATCGGATGTTCAGCTATTGATGGAATTTCAGCGTTTTCTGACGATCGTATAAGAGAGTAGAGCGTTCGATTGATTGAGTGGTCATCAACAGAGACTGCTTGTATGAATAGGAAGTCTTTCAGCAAATCCATCACTTCGAAATGTGATTTTAATTCTATTCCTGTCAAGTTCCTCACTGGAATTAGTGAGACTATTTCAGAAAAAGATGATCTCAGTGACTTGACCATGAATGCCAATACAGTCTTGGCTTTTTCTCCGGATTTTGTTTGGCCAACCATTTGACCCGTTGCATTCAGCTCTATTTTTTCCGCCGTATAAACCCCATCGATCAGAAGAATGCAAGTTTTCTCTTCATCAGACAGATGTTGACATCTAACGCTCAAATATTGTCGGTTTGCGTCAGAGGGAATAGCCGATGATAATCGATTCAGGGTCTTCATAGAAGGAAGACAAAGAACTTCACACAACTGTTTGTAGCAAGAAGAACTAGCCGATCGCCAAAAGTAGGCATGCGCATATAACTGTGATGAATATCGACGCCGATTTGGAGAAATTGACCTCAATTTCAACTGTTCCGAAATGAAATCTAGAAAATCATCGTCTATCTTCTCGTCAAGTGTTTTGATACAATCAAACAATTTTTGATGCACTCCTGTGTCAAGCAATTTCGTTTTGTTTTGATTACAGTGAGACAATTTGATAATTCAGTGAAGTATGTTACATGCTTACTGACACTAAGGAGATGATTGAACTCTTCGGCATTTATAACGGAGTCTAGAATATATCCATTGAAAGTAAAGTCAGATGAAATCTCCATGCGACCAAGTATCCTGTGATGCTGTTCATCGTGGATATAAATAGTCAATAATTCATCGTCACGGAGAGCATAGGATGAATTCGTCGTAACCTCTTTGAAATCCATAATTGATTTCAGATTCTCAATTCTGTCAGTTTCATTTAAAGAATCGAATAGTTTACTCACTGCCGAAAGTTCGAATTGATCAATATGTCTTGAGCTTGTAGCTGTTGTTCTTGGTGTAGGTGCTGGGTCGAGATAGATAGGATGGACAGTTGAGAAACATGGTAGGAATTGATCCAGTTTTGAGACGAGGATTCTTCAAAGTTGACTTTTCTCTACTTGAGTTCGTATCTGTAGAGCTGTAGTCAAAGCATGATGTGTCGAAATGCAGTGAACAAATGCGCGTCGAAGGTGATATTCTAAAGTTGGCGCGAGGAATGGCTTTCTCAAACAATTTGTAGTCGGCCTCGGGAATTCGAAACAGGTTCAAGTTACGTGCTTTCTTCGCTCCATACCCAGTCCTACAATTTGGAACACAGCAGCGATACGACATTTACGGTGGATGTAACGACGATTTTGATGGCGTAGCGGTCGTGGCGAAGGACCCAAAAAAGCGTAGTCGGTGATCAAACACAAGACAGATGCAAAATGCTTGCGTTCCTGTGTATTCTATGTCACTCGTAGCATGTGACGTCACACATATTAAGGAGCAAAGTTCATAATCACGTCTGCAAACACATAACAATGTTTATATTGTTATGTGTAATGCTATTACATTGAATTAATATAAAATTTATTTAAATGATTAAGTTTTTCAAACCATATCGAGAAAAAGCAACAAAAACACATATATGGATCTATAATGGCGTTTCATCACGTGCAAGTATTATCCAATCACACGTTTTAATCACACATTAGTAATCAGAATAGCTTGTTTCTGAATTTTCTGGTTATCTCTACGTCTAAAAATGATTATAACAACTTAGTTACTTATAAAATTACTAATATAACTGATATGTATAATTAAATGACTCTGAAATAATGAATTTAAATGGACTGCACTTGTATGACCTTGACTTGATATAGATCCTGCGTCTACTCCAGTACCTCTATTCCTCCATGGGTCTTTGTGGTACTTCTATTCCTCCACCCCCCCACATTTTTGTTGTTGACACCCTCGAGTGTTGCATCGTCAGCGATCTTCTATTGCTCCTAAGTGCAGTCTCACAACCGTCACAAAAACGTTGAGTGTGAAAAATTCCTCTGGATTTTAGAAAATTCCCAGAACTTGCTTTGTCGTTCACTGTAGCTGCAGTGTAGACAATAGCGATTCCAAAATCCCGGAAAATCTCAATCCCAGGATGCCGGGATTGAGTAGAATCGTAAATATCCTATTGCAAAGTATAGATATATGTTAATAGCATGGGATACCTGTAGGGATTTCAATCCTGGAATTCCGTGAGTTTGCGCAAGGCCCGAAATCCCGGGATTGTTTCATTAATTTAGTTGTTATTTTGGAAGTAACTTATAGACGTTTTACTGCTTCGCTAGTGCAAACGGATAGATTATCGAATACTTGTCGATTTTTTGAAGTAATAATTATATATTGCAGCCTATATTATTGCAGTTGTGTGAGGTCAGCATATACGATTGAATACTTGCGCTCCTATCTCTAATCATATGTACAGGGTAGAGATAACAGAATCCCGGAAAATCTCGGTCACGGGATTCCGGGATTGAGTAGAATTGTAAATATGCTATGAGTGACAAAGCACATGTGTATGTTAATAATGGGGAATTCCCGGATGTTGGAATAGTAGAGAGTCGGAATTGTGAAAGTGGGTTTACTTGCATGTACAATATCACAATTGACAAGTCGACTCGAGTTTATTCCGCTTTATGCAGAAATTTTCAATAGGTGCGTTGAGAGTAACAGGGAACAGTTGCGAATTCCTGATTTTTGCACCTTCAATATACAATTTCCTGAGATTCGAGATTGGTTGAGTGAAGGCCCAGGATTAGAGCCTGCCTACAAAATCCCGACTTTTCTTGGTCCCGGTATTAGGATCACAAGCTCTGACGCGGGATCGAGATTGACAAAATATAGGCATACCAGATGCAGCAACAAGTAAAACGGCAAGATAATCAAGGTCATAATTATTTCCTCAATGCAGATTGCACAAGGATATTGGGATTCCAAAATCCGAAGCTCGGTATTGCGTGGTTGAAGAATCTTTCATATGCCTTTTTGCCGTAAGCTGAGTTAATTCAGCGAATAACAACTGTGTTCAAATAATAATTATTCTTCTTGAAAAAATTAATCCCGGGATTGATGCCAATAATGTAAACAAAAACTGTGGTAAAGTAGCGCAATTTGCCTCCTATTCCCAATCCCGAAGAATAGCTCGATTCCAAATCCCGGTATTGTGGAGGCCTACTTCGCCAATGCTCGTCTTCAAATTGGTCATGCTTTCAAATACCGTTAACTTTCGCAATTGACAAGCTCAAATTTAAGTCTCGATCTTTATTCAAAAGGCCTCATCAATGAACTATTCAACACGTGTTGTTGACAATTATATTGAAGTATGAAGAGCTTATTATATCTATCGTGCATGGATTTCTGGTACTTTTATCTTCACCAATTTGTGCTACTTTAGACGGAATACAGCCATATTGTTATTTTCTCAATTCCTGGATTTCGGAATCCTGGAAGTGGAATCTCTAGTAGATACCAAACCCACGAAATTCATGATCACAGTACAGCTGTATCTTGTATTCTTAGTATCCAAGGGACCAATCCCTCATCCCAGGGGTCAAGTAAGACTTCTCAATGGTGTTGTACTATCACTTAAGTGACAGATCAAGTCTGTTCTAAATCCAATGTCACTAAGTTTGACGAAATTCGATGAATTTTGAAACATTGGAAAATGTGGGGGGGGAGGAAGAAAAGAAGTACCAGATCCGAAATAATATGTTCACTTTTTACCTCATCATAAGAATTTGTATCCGATAAAATTAATACTATGTAGCCTATATATCCTTCAATGTTTGATGTGATCACTGATCACTGAGTAGCCTACCCTACCACATTAAGTGTCATGAACATTAACATGCATTAACTTTCAGTGGAATCTGCTGCATTTATTCATCAGCGTGCTCGCCTCAATATCATCTTCATCCTTCTCATTGTATATTAATATAGAGCTGAAGGTATTTCAGTCCTCATTGAACCAATTAGAACCTCACATGGGGAAGTGTTAAGCATGCTGATAACAGTGAATAGTGTGCATGTAGAACAAGCGATGAATAACCATAAGCAGCCCGTTGCGGCTCCTATAAGGTGCGAAGATTTTTAGATTTTAATTTCGATCAATTTTTGAATCGATTCTTACATTTTGAATTTTCGGTTTATTTTCGATCGATTACTTCTTAATGACATATTTTACGTTTCTTTCGATTGTTGAAAAGTACACAGGCCTCCTTTCAGAAATTATTATAACAATGCATGTTCAATTTATATTCTTTGTGTGCTTGTTCAGACCTACACAATTTCTTTTTTCGTTTTTGTAATGTTCTAATGTGAGTTTGGTCTGACATGAATGCTAGAATGATTAGCCTTACTCTATATTATTTTTGAATTTTAACGTATTATGGCCTACGAATGTGTCATATTTTCAGTGGCAATTTCAATCTAACTTAAAGAAAAGACTGAATTCCAGAAAATCATACACACTGTTTATTTAGCGGCGGCGTTTCAATAGTTCAAGATTCTTCGTAATCTTGATGAGCTGCCGAGCGCGAATACCGCTCATTGCAGCTCGCCGAGCGGTGACCACCATGCCAGTACCGCTCCCAAGCCTCTCTGAGGCGGAGCACGGTGGGTTTGAAATATGTTTTTGGTCAAAAAAAATGCCTGGTCATTTTGAATGATTTTTCTATAAATGTGATGTCCACAAATCATTTTGCAGCAAAAACGAAAAAAATTTAACGATTGGATTTAAAGATATTGACCATAATACCCTAAACATACTACTTATAAAAAATATTTTCAAAAATTGGTCTATTTTGCATACTGAACACATATTTTGGTCTGTTTTTGGTAGGTTGGCTGTCGTAAATATCATTAAACAGTAACTGATGACAATATCATATTTACCATAATAATATATCAATCACATATACGCTGCATACTACTTATCTGCAAATTTTTTATTTAAAAACATATTTATTACTATAAATACGTTTATGGATTGTGTTTGAAGGCATTTTTATACATAGACTTTTATCCAAACTAAACGAGATTAAAAAACAAGATAATTTGTTTAACAAACATTTAATAATATTCCATCTGTAAAATGATGTAACATGAAACTTAGCTACTACAAATGCTTTGCATTGTACTCGCGAACTGCGCACAGAAGACGTCTTTCATAATCAGGGTGATTCACATGCACTTTGAATTTTGACCAGGTAGCTTTGAAGTCAACATGCACAGACTCAAACGCCTGCTCCGAAAAACGCCCAAGCGATTCACTTTTTCGTTCAATAAAATCAATTAAATGAAAAAATACACAATGTACCTTGGAGTGACATTGATGTCCAAACTGATGTAACTTTGTTGAAAATCAGAAATATGACGTTTGAAATCAGGTTCCAAGGTTCGACCGAAACATGACTTAACTACATTACGAAAACACCGCAAACAATCAACGTATTTCAAAATATGAATAGGACACATTGACTGAAGTCGATCAATGTTTTCTAAAAGTTTTTTACAAGAATTTCCATCAAATGACCCTCCATGTATCACAGTGCGCTCAACATGACAAGCGTTTGCCCATTTCATTATGTTAGTCCAATCTTTTTCAGCTGCATTGTAGATATAGTTCACTACACCTAATAATAAATGCAGTTCAGGTGGTGGGAGTACGTCAATCGCTAGAATAGAGTCGTCTCCCTTCAATATAGGTGGGTGGATACAGTTTGCAAAATTCTTAGCAGTATTTGGCTTACTTCCATGTTTGTGGTATTCCCAAAACTGTTGACGAATATTGCCAAGAGTCCGAAGATTACCTTGCGTGTCCAATTTTGATTTTTCCACGTCACACCAACAGCATGGATGGGCAGATCCGTGAGCACTCAAGCCAAATAGAATGTTGGCGATTTTCAGATCAGTTGACAGAGTATAGGGAAAGCTACATTAGAAAATTTCAATAAGCACCACAAATGCAAGATGTTTCCGTAGTTCTCCTGAATATCAGGTGTAATGGACACAATAAATAAACGTTTCACGCTGGTTTCTTTCGAGGTTTTCTTTGTTTCATCTCTGTAAGAAGATCTCTTGGAGACTTGAATTTCCGAAGATTCAGTACATGCACGCTCCATGGTAACACTTATCTTGAGGAAGCCGCCCCCTCCATCGATGCCGACTTTCACATTGGGCTCCTCTGAATATTGTCGATGATCGTGTACATATTGAAGAAGAGCATTCAGATCTGTACAAATCACAGTCGGATGTTCATCTCGTGTAACAACTGAGTCCTCTTTCCTTGTGAAATCGATGGATATAACATCATAGAAATCGTCCAGTCGATGGTTAACTGTTGAAAGCTTTTCTTTTAGACCAGTCTCAATTATCTTTCTATTGGAAGACGAGGCTCTCAAATTCTTCGCAACTTCTAATGTCTGGTTTGTTGAGAGATTCAAGTCAACTTGCAGTGTGCTCATGTCATCCACGGTGAACAGTTGTCCTTTACTTGAGGCTGTGTGCTGAGGAGAAACGATGATTTTCGTAGGTCGACCTCCAGTTGCGTTCGATACAGACAACTCAGTAGATTCTGCTGAAGCAACTTGTTCTTTCACAAGAGATGATAGCATCATTTCTCTCGATTTTGATGACACGTTTGCGAAATTGAGAATGTTAGAATGACGAGTGTCCATTGAACATCTATGCTCTTTCCCACGTTGTAAGATGGACAAACACCTGCTACAGAGCTTGATCGCTGATGGATTACATTGATTCGAAGTGTCGTCTTCAGTACGAGGCCTGCCACGTTTGAATTTCGTCGAAGAAATCTTTGCGTTAATCGAAGTTGTCGCCATCTCACATACAGTGCACTCACAGGCTCTGTTCCTCGTTTCGGGTCGAAACCCAAACAAGATGGAATGATCCACGACGTTGATTCGGCGTTTCCTTTCGAATAGTCCTGGATAACGCGCTTGCAGGTGGAACAGAGGGCTGAAGGTAAGCGTACATCATCGTCGTCATATCCAAATATGATATGCGTATTTATGATCTTCTTATGGTCATCGGTAATTTGAAACATTTCTTTAGTCTTTCCGAGGCAAATAAGACAGAAACATCTTCTGTTTTCATCATGCGACTTCGGCATCTTGCGCAGCAATGAACTGTAAATAAAGTATGACGCATTCGACAAGTTAAATGAAATGATTCAAAAATATACATAGATATCTTGTTCTTAACCATCGCTTCATTGATTTCAGATTTGAAATAACCGACTGCTAGGACGCACTCTATGCACCATGTAACTGCCACTGTTTCACCATCTTCTAAATGAAAAAAATGACTGATAACTCAGCATAGATATGATATCGTACGTCGTATTAGCAGAGCAAGCAAGACATTTCATCGATTTCAAATTTGGAATAATAATGCGACTAAATTAGCAAGTCATAAAGTTGTGCTCATTCTATTACAACAGAAATATCAAATACGAAAAGAATCAAATATCAGGAATCCGTAGGAAGTATGTTCGATGCAAAATTGAATATATTGTTCTGAATTATCAACATATGATTGCGAATTATCAGAGTAACTATTAGTTAGACCCTACTTTCACGTTACATCTACAAATGTGCCTTCAAATATTCATGAATATGTTTTTAAATAAAAAATTTGCAAATAAATAGTATACTGCGTATATGTGATTGATATATTAATGGTAAATATGATATTGTCATCAGTTACTGTTTAATGATATTTACGACAGCTAACCTACCAAATACAAACCAAAATATGAATACAATATGCAAAATAGACCATTTTTTGAAAATATTTTTATAAGTAGTATGCGGCGTATATGTGATTGATATATTATTATGGTAAATATGATATTGTCATCAGTTACTGTTTAATGATATTTACGACAGCCAACCTACCAAAAACAGACCAAAATATGTGTTCAGTATGCAAAATAGACCAATTTTTGAAAATATTTTTTATAAGTAGTATGTTTAGGGTATTATGGTCAATATCTTTAAATCCAATCGTTAAATTTTTTTCGTTTTTGCTGCAAAATGATTTGTGGACATCACATTTATAGAAAAATCATTCAAAATGACCAGGCATTTTTTTGACCAAAAACATATTTCAAACCCACCGTGGGAGTTACTGGCCGGAATGCAGATTACCCGCCGGGCGAGCTTAGCCAAGTGCGGCTGGATATACGGCTGGATATGCGAATAGAGGGAGTCAGGGACGGATGGATTCATGCTATTGTAAGTTCTCGTGTCTCATACTTGCTTTCATCACTTCGCACTTCACAACCCCAACACCGGATATTATTAGGTCATAATAGTGAAACCTGCTAATTCAGTGTTACGGGAATTTGCAAGTCACTTTCAGTGATGGTTCATTGTCGCTTATCATATTCAAAAAAAAATAATATGATTACTTAAAAGGGTAAATAATAGGGTTAATAGGGAACTATATAAAGAAATCGAAATAATTTCGATCGATTTCGATTTTTTTCGCTTGAATCAATTTCTTAATTTCGATCGATCTACATCGCCGCAGAAAAAGTACGCGATCAGAATATTTTCCACCATAATTGTAAAATCAGTGGTTACCCACCACGTTGATAGCAACTAAGTAATGTGACTGACAAAATTATTGTCAACAAAGTGATGACTATAAATTAGGAATTGCAATCCCGGGATATTTTCCTGATCCCGGGATTTCTGGATTGCAGAATTCGTGATCCCGGGATATCCCGGGATTTTACCGTAATAACCAAAAGTTGGCTTTTGGGGTTTCTGAACATAAGAAGTCCATGATAAGTTCTGGAAATGTACGGATAGTAACGAAATCTCACTGCAGACTGGAATCGTTGCATGCTTTGCTAGATTAATCCGGTGCTCCCGGACATTCCAAATCTTCTAAAATTTGAATCCTCCGGCGCGCCCAGACTTAATCGTTGCATTTTAGCACGGCTTTACCTTTCCGACTTGTCATAGAAAAATATGTTAATTACTAGCTACTTGTTATTACGCACCAAGGCCTGTCGTGTAGTGCATTGCTATGTGTCTTACTTGAAAATCTGAGCATGTAGCTAACCGGTGCTAACCTTTGAGCTCACCGTGAAATGACATTAGTGCTGTCTTCAGTATATAGGTAAGAGCGGCGCGGTTGCATGCATCACAATTCTCCGGTCTCATGTCTGCAGTCTGAAATATTGCAATCCCCCTGATTAGAGCTTTTTTCGTGAATCTTTTACTCGAATGGGCCATCATACAACTGTAGTGGTTATTATTACTAGTGGCGACATGAAAAATTGAAAACATAGTTGAAGGGAAGGGGACATCAATTCAGTTGTGATCCCTCATGGAAATATGAAAGCAGAAGATCCAAACTCTCCAAATTATTGACTGTACAGTGGCTTGATGCAGCGTGCAGTGTTGGACAGCACACATTACGGCTTTATAGAACACAAGAACATAGGCTATAACACCACACGTATTGGAGCAAGCAACTTACAGACTTTATTCATAGTTTCTGGTTCTTAATAAATGGCGACATTGCTGGACAGAATCGGAATAGTAAGATAAAGAAATAATTCTGTAATTCTTGCCATTTTCTGAAACTTTCTTAGTCCCTGTTAGTCCGGGGGCTGAGGGGGGTTGAGTGTGCAAAAATATGTCCCCGCATTTTGACTCTTGATTCTTGTAAAGGACCCCTAGGATGATAAAAAAACTTGGGTAGACATTCCAGATCGAGGACCTTGACCCCTAAAATCAAAATGGCGTCCAAGATGGCCGCCACGTCATTGCTGTCATAATAACAGAGCATAGAAGTCACAAAGCATAGTGATAATGGAGTCTAATCCTAGGTTATCAGGGTAAAGGAATCTATTGAGACTATGTGCAAGCCAATTCAACCATCTCATGGTCAATTAAATGCAAAATGGCCCCCAATATGGCCACCAAAATCCAAGAAATATTCATTTTTATGCTAGTTTGATGCTTTTGGTTACAAAAGTACCATGGCATCGTGATAACGGAGTCTATTCCTAGGTTATCAGGGTCGAGGAATCTGTTGAAAGTATTTACAAGCCAATTCAACCATCTCATGGTCAAATAAATGCAAAATGGCCGCCCCGTGAGGCCACCAAAATCCAAGAAATATTCATTTTTTATGATAATTTTATGCTTTTGGCTACAGAAGTGCCATAGCATAGTGATAATGGAATCTATTCCCAGGTTATCAGGGTCGAGCAATCTATTGAGACTATTTACAAGCCATAATTTCGGATGCAGTTTTTGTGACAATATATATCAGACCCAAATACCGAGTAAATGTCCTGTAAATCACTCATTCGATAGTAGACATCATCCTGAGAAATACCACAGCTTTTAGCAGTTTCTCAGCGCGTACATCTTTGCAAACTCTGAATTAATGTGAACTTCTTTTCAATTTCTCTTTTCCATAAACCGTACATATTATTTTACTTGGTAGAAATCCTTCAGATGGACGATTTCGTGCCATTATTTTTGCTCGCGTTGTGCGGTTGCATGTGATTTCTTCTTTGATTTCTGTGTCAGATTCTGATTTTTCTATCTCTTCTTCAGATTTTCTTCTTCATTTTTTCTTTCATTCGATCTAGGGTCTTCTTAAGAGTATACGACTTATAGCATTTGTTAGTAACATGATATACAAAGTCATCTTGGATTTACTTTTTCCAATCTTCTTGCAACGACGTCATTGCGTATTCTAGACGATTCGAGAATTTTCAGTCTTGATTCTGCTGTGCTGCTAGTTGCTTCTGCTTGTATTTGTCTGACAAATGATGCACTTTTTAACATCGACATGTGGCAGACCCTGATTGACTTCTCTTTAGAGGAATTCCTTCCATTTCTGTCATTCGGACAGTGTGGATCCTGAAAGCAAAAAGAAGCATGTTGTGAAAGATAGCAAAAGAAACCTAAAGACGATTGTTTACAAGATAGTCAAATATTAATGTGATGCATATCAAATTTGAGCATAGTTTCTGGGCTCCCGTCAGGGAGGCCATTCCCTGGAATCTACTTCTGAATAGAAGATGGCCAGTTTGGCATGCTGAAATGAAAATCCTTTGGGTGTGGCGAAGTAATACACTAAAGGAGTAAATAAGGTTATACATAATGCTAAGTCTTGTTAAATGAGGCATATAATTAAGTCATACTACTTGGTTAAATAGGCATAGTTATCAATATATGTAGATATTTGGTACATAGGAAGCGTAATCAGCGATGCATTCTGTATACACATACTCGTACGTCGTAAGATAGTAGCACTAATAGGAACACAAAGAATGACATCAGTTCAAGCAACGTATGAGCTGAAACAAGGAGTCCTGTTTTAAGGTTTGATGGAAAGTTTTCACAAAAAAATGACTCACCATTTCGGAACTTCATTGGAGTGTGGCGGATCGTATCGTAGATGAACTTGGCATTCTTCACACCATCGAAGTTGTATAAAAGCATTCCCTTTCGTGATGACGATGCAATGACGACACCAGTGATTGGTAGATAGTTGAGCGAAACGGTTGTTGTATCAAGTGAACTCAGGCTTATGAAATGAACAACTGCATTTTGCATTATTTTACATTTACAGATAGCAATTACATCTAGGATATACTCCGAGACAATGGTCCTAAAAAACAAATCATTAAGCCGGTTCCTTACAATTTAGCAGTCAGAAATAGGCGGCCATTTTGCATTTATTTGACCATGAGATGGTTGAATTGGCTTGTAAATAGTCTCAATAAATTGCTCGACCCTGATAACCTGAGAATAGACTCCATTATCACTATGCTATGGCACTTCTGTAGCCAAAAGCATAAAATTATCATAAAAAATGAATATTTCTTGGATTTTGGTGGCCTCATGGGGCGGCCATTTTGCATTTAATTGACCATGAGATGGTTGAATTGGCTTGCACATAGTCTCAATAGATTCCTTTACCCTGATAACCTAGGATTAGACTCCATTATCACTATGCTTTGTGACTTCTATGCTCTGTTATTATGACAGCAATGACGTGGCGGCCATCTTGGACGCCATTTTGATTTTAGGGGTCAAGGTCCTCGATCTGGAATGTCTACCCAAGTTTTTTTATCATCCTAGGGGTCCTTTACAAGAATCAAGAGTCAAAATGCGGGGATATATTTTTGCACACTCAACCCCCCTCAGCCCCAGGATGATAAGAAAAATGTGTAGGGTGTTAACATACAAACAAACATGCAAGTCAACTCGACACATCTGTAATGCACAATATCTTAACAATTCAAAGAAGAAAATAAAAGGGTGGCGGCCGAGCCCAAGAATCGCCCGGGAATTTTGTTGGGGCCTGGGAATCGCCACAAATTCTAGCGAAATAGTCAATTAGCCCTTAAATAGCCCGGGAAAGCCATTTTATGATGTTTAGGGCTAAGTTGAAATGAGCACAATTTCTCGATTTCAACTTCTAGTAATGTGACTATTATTAAGCCCACTATTTCTATCAATTTTTTTCGAATCTTAATTGATAAAATCAAGTAAATATACATGTTTCTACAACATCTGGATGGAATATTCATGACTTCATAAATTTGTTTCGTGACTGTGTCAATGATATCTGTGAAGCGATGGCTATATCGTTGACGCGTCGCTTAAAGTGAATTCGATAAAAGATTTCCAAATAAGTAATCGCTACATCCTATAAAAGCTATTTGTAGCTATTCTAAGAGAAAATATCGAGAAAATATAACTTGTCGAATATCATACTAACCAATATCAGTATCAAAACTCGTTGCATTAAGATATAAACATCAATTCAGTGATTGATTGTGTCATGTTTGAACTTCTTCTGTCGATTCAACTAACAATAGACCTCATGGGGGGACATCAGTAAATTCGGCCTATATATTTCAAAATGAATCAGACATTTCTTGAACGAAACCAATTCAATATTAAGGAATTCCGTTGCCGAAGTATGTACAAGAAGCCACGTTTGAGCTCTGCTCATGCGGCACTCCGGGAGCATTAGGCAATGCAACGGGTGCAGTAGTGGCGATGGATACTGCTTACGGACGAAATTCGATTTCACCTCTTTCGGCCGATGGATGCATACGTGTGTGGCGACAGACAACCACGTCAACAGCTCTTGGATCAACATGTTCAACTGTCTGATAGATAATGTGTGTTCTTGCATATAAGGGCGGGCATCTCACAGCATCGTCGAACGGATTTGGTGCTCCTAGATCACTGAGTCATGGCATCAACGAGCATGGATGTACTTTAAATAGAAGTTTTATCATTCAATGCTGGTGACCTCAATGGAACGAACAGCTACTGTGCATTATACACGTAAAGGATGATAATGTCCCTCCCGATCGCGCATCATCAGTCATCCAGCTGAAAGAAGAGCTGCGAATCCCGACTTTAAGATGGCCTCCCCGTTGGAACCTTGTTGGAACATCAGCAATAAAATCTACTGCAACTGTTTTTTCTCACATAAACACTTCTGTTTTGCAGACACCATTTAGTTTCGTTTTTGAGCAGTAGTTCAAAGTATGTAAATAAATAGGGAATGGCATTACAAGCTCTTAAGATAGGGATGTTTGTAAGCTACTCAAAATTATTCTATCAAATTTGCTTTGCATGTATAAATCCAAGTAACACGTTTGAATCGTGAATAAAGAATGATTCCTTGTATACATCAGTATCAATGTATTCCAAGAGGCAGCAATGGGAATTTTATGAAGATAAAGCAGTACTATGAAGTTTAGTGTATAATTACTTTTCCTGTGAAACATGGCCGTCAATTACAGATTTTGAAATCTTCTGATAAAAAATTGACAGCTGACACTACCGAGGGCGTTAATAGCCTAGATTTCAAATTGCCGACTTTCATCCGTGTCATGGATATTAAGAAAGAGAGATTTTTCAGACTGCAGTTTTCATTGTTGCTGAGTGTATATGTGACAGCGACGATAGAAGACAGGAATGTGAACTCTGATAAAATGCAACCGATGCGTAGACACAAAACCGACGTATAAAGAGCCGAAATTCGGAAAGGAAAAGCGAATGAAACCGTGGTAATGAACAGGCGAGCAGATGGCGATTCAAATCTGCACCCAAAATCACGTCAAAGTGGGCCACTATAAACACGAAGATAGAGCTACAATCTATCTTATGCCAATACTCATAGACAGGTCTAGCGACAGAACCACACAACAAAGATTGTTTAGATCTATATTTAAACGTTATAGTTCCTCTTCACAGCATAATGTATCCCGAGGTCTTCAATCATTTTTCTCTCCCGCATTTGTCGTCTTTCTTTGCACAAATTAATATTTATCTCATATATGTATTTATATATATAT
>CAJQUW010004010.1:0-72324 GCA_907163375.1 Prostheceraeus crozeri
CTCAATCACGTTACTTAGCGTGGAAAATGCCACAATAGAATAGACGTAACGTGAGATGATTTGATAGGTTCCCCTGACTTGACCACTGTGTCTCTGTTTTGTGGCTGATGGATGTAGCTATCACGGAGACTTAACTTACCAATTGTTAATTAGCAAGCGCTCATCAGGTTATTACTATGGATAAGGCTTGTGCGTGTGTAGGCCTTTTAGGTGTCACCAAAACTTATTAATTCCGTCACAATTTCGAAGAAACTCTTTAATGTAGTGTTCTAAATGGTTAGGCAGAACACATGCAGTCGAGATACAAATAATGATTATAATAATCAGGAATGATATCAGTACGAAGTGAAATGCGAATAATTTCATATATGTTTTAATTTTTGATCAGACATATGGACTTTGATGCAAAATTCAACATAATAGGTGCCAGCATTGGTTGCCAGGTTCCGCAACTGAAATTAAAAATTTACTTAAGTCAGGAAATACTACGGACATTGCACCATTGAACGTAAAACAATTAAGTAAGAAAAAAATGAAATGAACCATTTTCTAACCCCTAAGCCTATCAACGTGTCGCATTTTTCGAGAAGGCTATTATTTTCATGTCAAGACCATAGCAAGAATATGACACCTAAAGATTCTTTGAACACATATGACATCAACTGAAAATCTCGCAGTTAAGTTATTTTACTGACGCAACCTTTCGAATATCACAATTCTCAAGAATACAATGTTCGAACAAAGTTTTCCAAGTCTGCAGAACTTAATCGAGCATTTAGGCAAGTGCTGGGAGTCTAAATTTTTATAAATTACCGTACTTCTTGTGGCTACCCTGTGCAGATCTTACCTTAAGTTACCCGGAAGTGAATTACCGCAAATTGTGCAACTTCGTGCGATTTCCTGGAAAGATTATACGTTAAATGTATGATTCAGTAAGTCTGAGGAAGATTGAGTCATTGGAAATTGAAAATATCCCGTTCTTAAAAGGATGGGCATCGACTTGTCCTCCTTTTTATGCTGTTCAGCCGAGCTCGGTCATCGCAGTTAAAAATTTAGCATGTTAAAAATCGCAGAAAAATCTAGCATGGAAGTTGTAAGCTTTATTGCATGAAATATCCTTGAAAACAAACTAGCAGAACGCATATTTTCAGCAGAAAACGCGGTTTGGGGTGATACAAAGTATATGAGTTGCATAGTGATATCATGGTGATACAATCCGATGTTTCAATTTGTGGTGGGTATGGATAAATTATGCGAGATGATATTTACAAATGCTTTAGGACTACAGTATGATCAAGACTCATGAAACATTGAAAGCACTAGATGGATAGGACAATCGATGGTATATGGCATTTCAATGAATATAATCACATCATGGAATTATTGAAGCATCATAAAGATAGTCATTCTTGCGAAGAATAATCGGCTCATTCTATTAAATCTTTTATTATTATATGAAATCCAAAGAACTTATATTGATGTACATAATCCTAAATGTCAATAGGTCCGGAACAGAATATTTACTAAGTAATGCAGCGTGTCATTGAGTAATGTATGCATTAAAAGTTAATAAAGAGAAATGCAAATGATCTTACCTGTAAAGGGATGTATTGTTAAGATGTTATTGATGTCATAAATGACATCATCGCTCGGACCTCATATGAAATAGATTGGCAAATAGAAAAATACTAATGCAATACTAATCGCATGCAGTTAAGTATGCTTGTTATCTACTCAGTCAATCGATGTTGCTACCATATGTTATTGGCTACAATACAAAGAAGTTATATAAGAAGTTTAAAGAAACAATACAAAGTTACAATCAACAGGCATATCTTAAACACCGTTTAATTTCATGCCTAAAGGAATAATTATTCGCCCTATTAGAGTATGATTGCTTCTTTATTTAAATTAAATCACCGCACGGCAAAAAGCAGACGCCTTGCGGGCTCAACTGCAAGACTCATCGGTGCTTTGAACATCTAGTCATGATTTTTACATTCCAGATTAATATTTTCAATTTTTTATAAGTAAATGTCTTGTCCTGTTGCTTTAATTTGGGCCACCACATGCAATGATTTCGGCGGGGACAGAAACACATGAGAGGCGGGGACAGATGCACATGGGGGAGGGGCGTATACATATAGGGACAGAAACACATGGGGGATAAGGGCGTAGACATGTAGGGGACAGAAACACATGGGAAAGGCGTAGACATATGGGGACAGAAACTCATGGGGAAGAGCGTAGACATGTAGGGGACAGAAACACATTGGGGAAGGGCGCAGACATGCAGGGGACAGAAACACATTGGGGAAGACCGTAGACATATTGAGACAGAAACACATGGGGAAGGGGGTAGACATGTAGGGGACAGAAACACGTAGTGTAAGAGCGTAGACATGTAGGGGACAGGAACACATGGGGGAAGGGCATAGACATGTAGGGGACAGGAACACATGGGGGAAGGACGTAGACATGTAGGGGACAGAAACACATTGGGGAAGGTGCAGACATGTAGGGGACAGAAACACATGGGGGAAGGGCGTAGACATATAGGGGACAGATACACATGCGGATAAGGGCGTAGACATGTAGGGGACAGATACACGTGGTGTAAGAGCGTAGACATATATGACAGAAACACATGGGGGAAGGGCGTAGACATATTGGGACAGAAACACATTGGGGAAGGGCGCAGACATGTAGGGGACAGAAACACATGGGGATGCAGAACAGCAACCGCAATTTTCCGTTAGAAAACGGATTTCGATGCAATTTATTGCGGTTCCTGGTACAGAAGCAAATGGGAGTGGGGGACAGATACACATGGCTACTCATCATGGATGTCTCTAGATTACGACTTTCACACAAATTTGTCTGCATCATTTCACAACAGCTATCACAACAAAACTGACTTCGATTTCTGTATAGAGCTACAGAATATCTGTGAATAATATAAAAGAATGTTATCTATGATTGATATTCTGGCCAGAGGTACACATTCAATTTTAAAGTTTTAACATTTTCAAATATGATTAATCAAGCATACTTGAAATATATCATTACCTTTGACTGCACATTTTCTCTCCCCAAACATTATTCGTTCAATGTTCATTTATATAGCTACACAGAATAAGCCTACCAATTATGAAAGCTTGATATCTATGATTTTCTGGCTATGTGGGCATAGAAGGCTTTAAGGATATACATTTTTAGATTCCTCTGAGCAGGCATAGGCAATACATGTTGTTTCCTATGGATGCACTTTTTTACATGGCCCACACAATCCAATCAAATGTTGATTTCTGATGAAAAATAGAATGCATATTATGAAATTTCGATGTCTGTGATTATCTGGCAAAAAGAGCATGGCATCATCTAAAGGTATACATTTTCAAATACTTCTGAGCAGGCATGGCTAATGTCCATTGTTACTTATGGCTGCGCTTTTTTACATTGCCTAAAATGTTGATTTCTGGAGAAAAATAGAATACTGCCAATGAAAATTCGATATGATTTTTTGGCAAGAAAGGCATAGAAGATTTTAAAGATATACATTTTCAGACACCACTAGTCAAGCAGTATCGAAACATGGTACTACTTTTGGCTGCACTTTTTTTCACTTCTTAAACGGCTTCCCGCCGGGTGTGCGCGTCAACACACAACTTAGAGCAGACGAAAGGCCTCGTGTTCTGATTTTAACTGTCACTATGTCTTCGAATATATGAAGTATATTCACAGCAAGTGACATAGTAGGAACATGTCCTTAAAAAGACTCATGATTACTGCCTGTGGAGGATAATGAATTTGTAATTCGAGATAATGTCGTCTTTGTACGGTGGCCTTCAACTCTCAAATGCGCGTCCTCCGTATCGCTATGAGGGTTATCGAGGTCACACAGTGTGAGTAGAACATGTCTCACCATTGATAAACAACTGGCTGTCATTGTAACCCAATTTCAGTCTCCTCCAGATTAAATCATCCGGCACGGGGACTTTTCGGGTGTCTATATCCTCGACGAGACCATACTTCATTAATGTCCGTTCCTGTGATAGCCGGTGACTGTCCTACACGACCACTCCGCATCACCCACGCAAATTGAGTGCTCATGTAACATGTCCTACAGTCGCTATGTGTTGTGTCTATAAGGACACTTTCTTGTGCTACTTGCGCCATATTTACAGATGCAGTGGTCCTCCGTTAGAGCGACCGTATTCAATCCCCTCATGAAGGGCCATATGTAGCGCCTACATGTGAAATTGGCTTGCGTAAACTTCACATGTATTTTCTTGTGGATTTGATCTTATCATAAGTTCTCTTTTAAATTGTGAAATTTTGTAATTTTCAAGGTGCACACACGCATGTGCAAATGACTGCATTTATACTCTTGCAGCACTTCTCACACCCAAGAGAAGGTGTTTAAGGCATTCAAATACCGATTGCTTGAATATTTGAAGAAATTATATGTATGATAGATGAAGATACAACGTACATGTATGTGCATCAGTAAAATCAAATCGCATCCTCTTGGTAGTTATACATAAATATCGGAATTATAGATCTATTACGAAGTGCAGATTTTAAAATTATTTGTGTAGTTCACTCATTGCATGCAATTGCCTGCTTTGCTCATTGTAATGGTTACTAGCTGCTGGTATACAAACAATGTATATTACAATACTTTTTAAGCAAGTTGAATGGATGTTGCCAATACCTCGTGTATCACTACCGACAGTCGCACTGTTAAGGAAAATGGTCTGTTTTGAAGGTGAGAAAGGGTGCGTATCCATAGGTCCGGCGAGTCACTATATGGGAACCATGTGGTCCGTATTACCGTCCACTTTAAAGGTCTAAAGTGTCCATATAGTGACTTATAGGATAAAATGATTTAAAGATTTATAGGCCGGTTAAACACTCCTACTATTTTCTACCTACTTCCAGATACCTACCCATACCGTGCTATTCCCCTTCTTCATTTTCCACTACTTTACCAAGAATACAATTTGTCTCACTAATCCTCGGTTGATTTGTCAATTTATATAAAATATTTTGCAAAATGTTTGTAACTAACATTACCAAAATGAAGATAACAACTCTTTATTTTTTTACAGATTTTTGCAATGCTTATAAGCAATCATTTGATAAATATGTACTTTATCCATAATACAATGAGCCTTAGATGACTTTGTCTGTCATTCCTTGGCACCTGTAAAATATGCTCACAATACTACTTATAAGTTCATCGAACTCGTTGTCTCTTTTGTACCTCAAATACTTGCTCATCCAGAATACGGACTGTATTTGTTATTTCGGGCCTTCATTTGTGCGATTTAAATACGCGCAGCAAGCGCATCTTTCTAGCAATTTTTCTTTGCATATCTGGACAAATAATCTACAAAGAAAATGCAATTCAGAAAATGTGTCAATTAATTTCGGACCCTCTTATAGCATTGATACGGACCATTTTTCCTAACAGTAATGGTACATGCACTCGATTTAGTCTTCAAGTGTTTTGAATTTGAATAATGTTGCATCTATATTGCTAATTTCCTTCAAAACGTTTCTTTTTACAGATGTTTTATCAATTGGGCAGAATGATCAACTGTCAGTCCTGGTGAATCCTCCAAAACCTGTGGAAGGTCAAAGAGTCTCACTAAAATGTCACATCAACAAGAGGATCCCTGATTATCATTACATGGAAATTCTGGATGATTCGAACAGAGTGATATTACATCAGTTTCGCACCGATCAGATAAAATTTCGTTCAACTTGGAAAGATAGAAAAGATGTGAAGGCAGAATTCCTAAAATGGAACTTAACTCTTCAAGTTAATTTTACTGCAAGACTTAGTGACAATGGCTTCTTCACTTGCAAAGTGGTCCTTGAAGAGTAAGTCTTAATGGAGCTATTTTTATCATCTTCCACGAAATAATAACCACACGTCTTTGCATCTCCGTCTGGGCTCTAAGTCAGTGATATTGGTGAGAATTAAATAAAAACGCCACCCAGCGCGTTCTCACATGCGATATACGAGTATACCATTTCTGCGGAGCCCGTGCAGTGGTCTCCGTGGCACAGTGGTTAAGTGCTTGGCCCAACGATCTTTTGGTACAGAGGTCGAGTCCCGAAAGTGTCATTGGAAGTCGTTAGGAAGGGCACCCGGATTGAAAGGTCACAACTAAGGATGAGCGATCCTACCCGAGCCCGAACCCGACCCGAAACCCGAACACGAATGCCCGGGTTCGGGTCGGGTTCGAGTAGAGCAATTAAGAACTCGGTCGGGTAGGATTATCTCTTTTATCTAAAACCCGAAAAAAGCCGAAGTAACCCGAACTCGGGTTTTTTTTCGGGTTGGAGCATACAACTTTGAAAAATGTTTAGAACTTTAAAAAATATTTTCTGTGAAGCTAGTGCTATTTCATGTGTACCTGAAGTTTAATGAAGTTTTTCAAGAAATTGTGGCTTATCACATTATTCTCATTGTGAATTATTGATCTAATAAAATACTTTGCGCTACATATTTTGCTTCTAAAACAACGAAAGATCATTATCAAATTAATTGAATCTGTTCTTTTGGTCTCTAAAGGCCTCATTCTCATAATGACATGTAGATCGTGGCTCGCAGGATGGATGTAAAGAAATTAAATTAAATTTGAGATAAGCTTTACAAAGGAACGGAAGCTTTACTATGCATCAAATATCATATAGTTGAAATTTTAGCATGTATCTGCAGAATTATGTTGTTACATGTAGTGATGCAGTTCAGCTGCTCGGACCTTGACATCTTCATTAACATTGAGAGTCAAAGTGTCTAAATCAGAGTTTTGAAGGAGTATGCTGCTACATGTCGCGAAACAGTCGATTTTTTGTAAAGATTCCGAATTTTTTCATGTATTGTAGGTTATATTAATTTCGTGGGTAATTATGCTACTTATTTAGTATTTATTTGAATACTTTATTAGCCTAGAGAAAATAATATACTTACTACTGCGTAGTTTAATAAAATACTAAAATAATACTACTAAGAAGTTAGACTACCGCCCGGTATCACATTAGGATCAAGCATTAGCTTTATATAAAGCAATGTTTCTGATTTTTCGAATATAATCGGGTCGGGGTCGGGTTGAAATTTTGCTTGATTCGGGTATCCGAACTTTTGGAACCCGACCCGACGCTCATCTTTAGTCAGCACCGTCCAAGACCCCAGTATGGTAGAGTAGCAACGTTGAACAGTTGAACAAAATTTGAGGGGGGGTTAGTGACGCTAAACCATCATTTTTCTAAAGACCCCGTACTGCGGCATTTGAGCAATGATAAAACCGGTATAACCGGCATCACCGGTAGAACTGAAAGCGGGCCCAGACCGATATTTATTATGTCTAAAAGTAAAATATTTCCCTTATTTGATCATTTAAATTCTATGTATTGTTTATAAATATGACTCTTTAGCAACAATATGAAGAAATACAATAGAACCTTGACATTCCTCAGGAATTTTGGTTACAGGATTCGATTGAATATTGAGCTTAACTTTTCACGTCATTTTACCAAAGACGCGTCCTCAATGTTTTCGTTCTCCATGCTTTAAAGTACGTGAAGATAGCTTACAATAATAGGCAACCATCGGTACGTGAAATCAGATTCAAATGGAATGTGATAGACGAGCACATTTTACATGCACCATATTTTTTAAAACAAACGAAGATTTGTTATGTATTATATACTTTGAAGTTCACCTTATAGATGAACAGTGATCAATTTGCTCAGAGATGGCACGGCACGTATATACAATTGGTGATAGAACATGGCCGTGCATTGTCTAACTCTTTTTCTTTCTTGAAATTAGAGACACTTCCTGTTTAGTACAGTCACGAATTCTTGACTGCCTTTGAACAATGCCAATATTATTTTGAAAAGTGAAGCCTGAAATGACAACTTCAGGGCATTGTCTAAAAGGCATACCATGTTTACGCGGCCATGTTTTATGGGCAACTGTATAGGCCCTACAACATGCAATCATGTAATCAATAATCATCTTAGAATGATTTTAAGGCGATACACGCGTCAGATGTTTACATCGATTGTTGATGGTAAAGTGCGGTAAGCGTTAAAGATGATGTCGCCCGGGCTCAGATAAAAAATTCATCCGAACCGGGTCCGGGCCTGATGCTGTGATGTCAATGCGGGCTCAGCCTGATTCCAGATCTGATCACCGGTTACAAGCTGAAAACACGAAAATCTTCTATAGCATATCTTCATCGAACGAATTTGATTGAAAATGGCTGAAAGAGTGTGCTAATGATATGAGTGCTTTAATTTAAAAATATTCACAATTGTCAATTACCAAGAGATTCTTCTTCATAAATGTTTGAGTAAATGTACCACAAAACATCCAGTGTTTCGTCTGGTAGATGGTTGGGAAAACATAAGTGGAAAACATCATCTCTGCTTCCACTGAAGTCGATGGAATGTGGAGAAGACAATCGTAAATATGTTGAAGATGAAATCCAAACTTAACACCCTGTTCTGCTGATGAAATTTCAGTTGATTTGACTGCAAGCTAATGCTGGCGGAATGCAGCCACTTGTGACCGTGCGCTGCGATTCTCGCTGGGACTGACGCTGCTTGACCACCTGCAGAACGAGGAGGTGAAGAGCTGTATTAGTGTGGCAGACATCACATAGAAACTGCACACGAGCAGGCTCCGCTGGTTTGGACACGTTGTCCATGCTCCGGCGGTTTCCGTCGTGCAAGCCGGAATGCAGCTGCCGCGCTGAAGGCCGAAGATACGCTGAAGGGACTCCACTGAGGGTCAACGGAGACGGGCCTACCGCCACGCCGTGCAGGAGAAGGCTAACAAGATCATGATGACACTAAAAATTTAAGCCTGCAAAAGTACACGTACGTGCTTCAGCAATTCGCGCCCACCAATGTGTTAAACAATGCTTCATCTGCGACAGGTCCAACTTGCCGTTCTCCATCTCCCTGAATGAAATCCTTGGCATTATGTACTGCTGACCAATCAAACAATAGTAGTGCCTCATGTAAAAGACGTTTCTACAGTTGTGACTCGACATATCACTTCCACATATTCCATACATGTAAGGGATATCCAACAGAAATGTGATAGATTTTTGAACACCCTGAATTTCATCTATTTTTGCACAATCTTTCTAGTTTGATTCCGGCATGTACCTTTTCACTTGATTCAGGCATGTACATGTAGCTAGGAATCACACCCTATGTCATTTGCAGCAATTATGACCATCTTTAACAATTATAGATGTCGATCAGGTGACAGCATGTCGGCAAGGTTACAGTAAATTACATCGGAAGTGACAGCGTGGATTAGCATGTGACAGAAAATGTCGCAATTTCTCTAAAAAACTGTCTCCTCGCTAAAGCACATCCCAACTGTTTCGAGAATGCAATGTAGCCGATCAAAAAATTAGAATTTATAAGTGACTAGTAAGGCCCCCGGACTTCGTCCAGGATTTATATGCATAAGTATGTTAAATTAAGACAGTGCACATTGTATGTATGCACATTGTTGCATTCCAAGTTTACCAACTCATTCGCCTACACTGATTGGCTGTCTTACCATTTAGATCGCGTTCTCATTGGCTGTTGCTGAATCCGTCGGAGAAAACACTTAGAATCAATGAGGACGCATTCTAGGCGGAGGCAATTTTTTAAAGCAAAAGAGGAGTTCATTTGTAAATTTAATGTAGTTACTTGTGTAATTAATAATTTTTCGGTAAAAATTTACACAAAAGTCTACTTTTCTCTGTAATTATGATACTTAGGGAAATGAGACCGGGCGGTTTTAACTACAAATTTTTTGTTCTATTAAATGGTAGTATCATATTGGCGTAAAGTTTCATGGTTTAGGAGGAGTTTGTCGGCGTTTTGCATTTTATATATAAGATTAAAGGAATATAAAATACCAAATTTACGGTAGTTCAGGGTTTCGCGACAACATTTTGGTTATCATTCAAATAAAATCAACATCTGATGATAATCAGCCTGACTTCATCAGATGCCATGTTTGAAAATGTGACAAAAAGACATAGCACTCCAACTGCAAATCAATGTTTGCAGACTAAAGAGCAGAGAAGGCATGAATTGCTACATTTAAACTGAATTTGCCGTTTATACATGTACCTACTTCTCAGGTCTTGAACGCTTATCGATGTCGCATAAAAGCAGGGACATCTATGATTAATATAAGATATCTAAGGGACGCTCAACTCCCATACCATGTACTGGACTGGAGGCCAGTGACTTTGGTAGACTTGATTAACAACGGTAGTTTGTGCACATCTGGATAAAACCGTGAAACAAGTTGTAGACAATTATCCAGTATTCTAATATGCGCATTCATACAGGGAATCTGTTGAAAGAAGATTCTGCACCCAGCCAAGAAGAGACTAAAGAATTACAAAACTTCGAACAAGAATAACCAACTGTGGCCTAAATGATAACTGATCAGTGATGATTTTACTTGCTACTACAATCATTGCAGCAATATGTCCATGCTTTATTCATTATTACACAAGTAAGAGACATGACTGAATTCTAAGGAAAATCTACCGATGATGCAATTAGAGACGAACAAAAAAGCAAATTGAAACGTCAAAAATTGATAATAATTTGATTGGTATAACAAATGAAAAAGCTAAGAGTGAAGCAAGAATTGTTTGAATATTCATTCCTTCGGAAGATCCTTTATTAGGATTTTGGCGGGAAAGTGCAACCAGTGTTTTCTTTCCAAGTGCGCCTCCTCGTAGTGAGTGGCTACCGATATCAATATATTTTTATCTCTTATTAGACATCTCGTGATTATAGAGCATCATCTGTGAGGAGACCTTCAAATTATAATCAAACTCAGAGGAACAAGTAAAATGTGATTATGATGTCAGTGATTCATAAAATGCGAAGATCATATTGAATAAAAAAGCAAACCAAGCGGTGGTGATTGATGACTTTCTACGATTTTAAGGTCCTACCATATTGGGCAATTCAGGAACAGCATAGATAAGGATTTAACTTGACAACGAAATCCGAATAACTTTCGTCGGTGAATATGAAAATATTCGCGCATCAGTGTGATAAAAATAGCCATCAATTTTCGTTTAATGAAAGTTGAGTAATTCAAGGCCGGAAATAAATCACACATGTTATATCGCTTCATTGCTGTTGAATTCTCGAATAAAGTCCACCAGTATATACAGGAGGGGGTTTTAGAGAAGGCAATGGTAAAATCAATGAATAAAGATAGTCACAATTTATTTGAAATTGACCACCGATAATATGCTTGTATGTGTACATACACACTGCACAGATTCTTCTGACAATTTCTCAGCAAGACTGGGCCGGGCGTATTGATTTGTATGTACACCAATCAATTCAGCTGGATTCCGTTGTATTTTACAATAATGAAATACATTGTTTACCACCTTTTTCCATGGTTTAATCCAGATACACATTACTGTCATTAATCAAGTTTACCAAAGTCACCGGCCTCCAGCCCAGTGCATGGTATGGGAGTTGAACGTTCCTTAGATATCTTATATTATAGATGTCCCTGATAAAAGTAACTCATGTACATGTGCATGTACATTTCAAAGTTTTGGGATAGGAAAGGAAATAAAGGAAAGAAATCCGAGAAGAAAGAAAATATAGACATCTGAAAGTATACTTTTCATGTACTACTTAGTATTGCCAATGGACAGTAGCACATGCAAACCATTTTTACAAATGAAAACATAATGTGTTGATTCCATGTTTTGATTCCAGACGACAATGACAGTTATTTATCAGATACTTCGGTAGATTAAGATTTACAGCCTAGTATTTGAAATGAAGGGAAACAGTGATGTGTTGGAATAAATCAAAATTCTCTTTCAGATATCCAGATGATCAAAGCGATTGGCTAGGAAGGACATCATTATGGATACAACGTAGACCTCAGGTTCTTGAATTTCTCTTCACGCAAAAGGATTCTGATAGGCTACTTTCCGTGAAAATGACTACGTGAAATCTGTATGCACAGTATCGCTGGGTTATCCCGAGGCTAAAGTGGTCATAGAAACTCATGGAATAGTCACCATGCAGCAAACTTTAACAAAGAAGAAACCAGATGTGAGTGAGACTGAAATATATTTTTTCAAATTTAAAATTGAATTTAAGCTTAATTCATCTTCGAGGTGAAGTGTGCTTTTCGCTGCTCAAGCTGACCAAATCGGCGTTCAACTCCACGCTGGTGTTATGACCCCCATCTAAATTGCTGACCGGAAAAAGTATATCTTCCAAATGAGACTAATTTATTATTGGTTATATGTCTGAAATTCCTTACTATGGAGATTCTGACTCACTAGCATTTAATTACATGTAAGAGCCGGAAGACATTCGGCATTAACAAATAAATGAATTTTTCAATGTACTCTGATTTTCTTCTATTTACAAAATGATCAAATCGACTGAAGTTTGAAAGTCTCATTCGGAGTATAGTACGACAGCCAGAGCAAATTTCTGCAGTGAAAGAGGCCACAATGAGACTTTCGCACGATGTTGTGCACCTCATAAAGACGGCGAATCTGCTGTCGACAGAGTTCTTAATCGAGAAGGTGTGCGCATAGTGCAAATGATGTAACGGTCATACAGTAAGCATGTTATTCTTACTGAATTGCAAGCATCGATGCCGTCTTAACAATGCCGTCTTTCATATTTTCGGACAGTTGTGTCCTTTTCAATTCTGTAAATGAAACAACTAAGATCAACATTAAGTGCTCCTAGCTCCGCATTTTTGTGTTAAAATCAAGTCCTACAATAATTAGTTATCCGTGCAGACATTCTGAAGATTCAATGGGAAAATTGACCATCGACGAGGCCATTGACAGCATTCAAGTTGGTCGCTTCCATGCATTTTGTGTGATTTTAATGGGAATGGTATTTGCTGTAACAGGCTACGAGATGACATTGATTACACTTCTTGATCCGCTTCTTCGATGTGCGTGGCAAATTTCGTCTGCAAAGTTGGCTGTACTATCAACTGTTTTCTATGTCGGAGCTATGATCGGTAATGTAGTCATCAGTCCTTTAGCAGATTTATACGGCAGAATAAATATTTTAATCCTACTGACAAGTGTGAAGCTATATTTTGGAATACTGTGCGGATTGGCTCCTACATATACATGGATGCTCATATTCAAGACTATTATAGGTGTCATTTCTTCAGGTACAGCTGTTTGCGTCTCTGCTGTTGTAGCAGAATTCTCGCCTTCTCACTATAGAGGAATGTTTATGCTGGTTTTGGCTCTCATTTCCCCATTAGGAAGTGTTATCGCTGTTGGATTTTCATATGTAATCACACCAGAATTTGGCTGGCGTGGTTTATCAATTATTGGCTGTATTCCTACCTTGGTCTGTGTTGTGTTCCTGTTTTTTATGCCAGAAAGTCCTCGATATTTTGTGGCCATTGGTCAAATGAAAGAGGCTGAGAAAGCTCTCGACCGAATATCACAATTGAACAACAATGGACCATTTACAGATCAGCTCCTGGACACGAGGACAGAACCGACGCCAAAACAATCAATATCTCAACTTCTTTCACAACTGCGGACCAGATGTTATTGCACAATAGTTTTACTTACTTTTCTAAGTGCAAGTCAGGGTTTCGTTTATTTTGGTTATTTATTTCTTATTGTTCTTCTTCTGCCACAAACACCTCATCAATGTCTACAAAACTTCAATCACTTATCAGACCCAATTGTGCGCAGAGGCATTGCGGACGACATTTCATGTTGCCAAAAACTACACGGATCAGAATATATCAATATACTGATAGCCGCTGCTGGCGAGGTAACTAGCAACTTACTTATGTTGACAATGATTGATAGAATCGGGCGTCGGTTTACGTTATTTGTCTTTCAACTCATCAGTTTTCCATTGGTATTGCTACTCGGCCTGTGTCAACCTGGATGGTCTCTTACATTGCTGATTTTCACGTCTCGTTTGTTAATTGGTGGATCTTTAACAGTCGGTGCAATTTATGCGTCTGAAATTGCACAGACGTCTGTTCGAGCTACAATATTGGGAGCAATGGGAGTAATTTCTTCTATAGGTGCGCAGATAGGTCCTGCTCTCACACAGATAATGATCCCTCACGGATATGGAACGCAAACAGTGATTCTTTATGCCATTTTATGCTTCTTTGGAGCAATAATGGCTGTCAGTTTGCCAGTTGAAACAAAGGATCGGCAGTTATATAATACTGTTGCAGACACTCAAAATCCTGAAAGCTTTGAAGACGATCGTTTGAGCACATTGTCGCACGTTTTAAAATACGGGTCATTAGATGCTAAAAGTTCATCTAAATCTTATTCTGTTCAATAAAAGTAAACATTCTTTTTTTTCTGCACCAAACAGAAGTCTGTCACTAAACATGCGGATCTATTCTATCATGCCTATATTGCAAACTGCAAGCAGCCACTTACCAGACATTTTATCAGGCCAATCAGTATTTTCGCTGATGCTGCGTGTTATCAGACAAATTTCCTGCTTATCAGACAATTTTTGTCTCATCACATGGACTAATTCATATTATTGCGTTTATTGCATGTTATACTACTTATGACTAATATATGCACTTTTATCAAAATTGGATCCTTGATAACTTTCAATTATAAGAATATTCAATGTTTTAAATATGTAGGATTCTTTTCATAGACTTTCAGGCATGACAATAACAGGGCTGTATATTTGACAAATAGAGGCCATCTTACAATTCTGTTTTTGCAATGTTAAATAAATATGCGGGTGTGAGTGAATTGGAGAGAGTTAGAACAAATATGATAAGGAGCAAGGTTGGGCAAAAACTTGGGGTCAAAACCCAAGCACAAGTTTAGATAAATGAATGAAATCAAGTAAACGAAGTGCACTCTTTGTATTTTATGCTAACATAAAGATTCTTCTATGGTCTAAAATTCCTATCGCGCCCATGAGAAGTGTGCTATTAGTGGGAAACGATTTATTATTGCAATAATTGTAATTAGTAGCCTAAGTACATGTATTACGTCATAAAGCTTTCTTTTAATTTAACCTACACTGATATACTGACTAATTGAAGATCTTTGATTTAATTATGATTGAGTTACACATTGCTCATAGCAAAGCATTGTTTTCATTCTATCATTCAGAAATATAAACAAACTTTATAAATATTATAGCTGCGCAGTAAGTGCATAGTTAGACATATCTAGAATACGAAATCGGAATGAATTTATTTTTGCATAAATGTCGGCTATCGCAGAAAGTTAAGGGTGAGAAGATAACTGCGAAGATATAAAACATAAAATTCAAAATGCACAACTGCAATAAAATACATGTAAGCTTACAGTAGATACAATATGTATGAACTTTCAATGCGCGGTATTGTCAAGCCCAGAATGAAATAGCTAATCATTACAAGTATTTCATTTTTGAAATATTCTGTGAATCCTGTGGAAATTTGATAAAATATCATAACTTTATGCTCTTATCCTATAGTTCTCCTAAGATTCAAATCAAAATATTGATTTTTGTAACTTGATTTGTATATATTCAGCATTAATATAGAAAACACAAGCTTTGTATCACTTACGCAAGGTCGACCCAAAACCCAAGGTCCAACCTTGTTAGGATTGTCTAGATCTAAATTAGCTGGTGTTGAAGCGTATCAAAAACGCTATTTTTATATAAGTAGACAGCATTGTCTGATATTTTGACTGTCAATTGTCTCATATTGTCTGTTGGAATTGTCTGATCATCATGGTTGTTGATACATTGCCTGGTGTTTGGCTGATTCCAGTTTACAGTGTACAGTAACAGACACTTGTTAATACACACATTTGAGCATCGAAAATGCGTTTGAAAAGTTGAAGATAAAGATTAAAATGAAAACTTTTGATTGAATTGAATAAATTGATTGAACTGTAAAATATGAAGCAATTTGATCAATTATGCCACAAATGATGGACACTCACTGAAAGCTTCGTTAAAGGTCTATGTCGCTTTTCATGAATATCATGTGGTAAAAATCGGTGCTAAGTTCACACATACACGTAGCTTTCAGGAACACGTCTGATCACTTCAGTTCGATTGATAACACAACAATTTTTCATAACTGCTGTATATGGTACATCCCTTCAAATTGAGAAGTACTGCAAGGTATTGTAACTTTTTAACTATATCTATGGCTGCTGGCTAAATCCTACTGTATCTGAGTCGGTCAAAGGCTATTTCAAATTCGTTCCCAGTGCCACTATCCGATACATCGATGCAAAGCACGATACAGCAGGATCTAAAATCGTGTGTCTATTTCAGATTTTAGAAAACACTTAAGTGGGATTCGTGAGTTCCTTCCAGCAGGGCTGTGGAGCCGAGCCGGAGCCTTAAGGAGCCGATGGTTTTGGTCGGAGCCGGAGCCGATTTATCACAAAGGTTCCGGCTCCGGCTCCGATAGTTTGAGCTTTGATATAAATCTAGAATTTTGAAAGTTATTAATTGGCATCATAAAAAAATTAAATCATTTGAAATCTAAAGATATGTCTTTTAAGTATACCAATGATCTGTCCTCCACGATATCTTTCTTTGCAGTTGCCACCTTCTTTTGTATTATATTTATTATATATTTACACACATGTGTAATATTATTTTATTGCATATGTTTCGTAAGACTAGTTTTTCATATTGACAACCGTATCTCTCCAAAATCCATGAATTTGAAGACTTGTTATATGCATGCTAACTAGATGATTGTAGGATTCCTAGAGACAAGTCGCCAGTCATTTATTACACCCATTTCCAGTTCAGTCAGCTAAAGTTAATATAGCTACATTCTTGCGCGCATGTGTCTTAAATCTAACGGTTACTATGTGGCTATCATCCTATCGGTATGGTTACTGGCAGGAAGTACTGGCATCTGTGACAATTGCCAATTTCCTTAGATTGTATATGTGTAGGTCTCCTTGTGTCAGTCCTCCCTACCTACATTTTTCAAAAACTCAATAGATTATTCAATTTGTATCAATTATTGATTGGAGGGATATAAACTACACCACTTCTCACATCGAATGACCAGGGACTACAAGTCCTCACATGGCTATATAGCAATAAGCGACTCCAGCCACTTCTAGTAGCGCCCTATTATTTTTAAGGTATCTCATACACAACTGAATTATTCTCAAAGGTATTTCTTCAAATTCAAAATGAATTTCCTTCAATGACGAAAAATTCGAAGGAAAGGGTATATTTCAATTGCGAAAAACCCGAAGGCAAATTACAATGTTGACTTTGCTGGACGAAGTTTGCGACATGAACATCGCAATTACCCACGTAGATTTTTTTGACAACTGCAAGGAATGCTTCATGTCAAACCGGTGATGCTGAAACGGACATCCAAATGGTGCTGCATCTTTGACCAGAGGAAAAATGGGTGGTGGGGAGGACTGCACAAGAGCCGTATCGTGTATAATATTTCCCACCAAGATGTTCATAGACTGTGGATTTCCAAGAATTTTCATTATGTATTTTTCCGTCATGTCAAACACTTTATGCTGAATTTCATGCTGACTTATATGGTTAAACATAAAAAGACTGAAGACGCTCTCATATAAAGCGCCTTTGGACCTCCCCTTTTCTATTGTCTGTGACTTTTAAAACCTCACGCGCATTCGAAAGCTAGCCAAAGTAGTTGGGATTTCTGCTCTCGGTGCTCTCAGTCAAATTTTTATTATGCATAGCAACTGCAACATACTGTGTGATATATCTTCGTGTTCAGTTTTCATCAGCCTAACCATCATCTGAGGAATAGTGGTAATGTGTTATACATAAATTGGAATATAATATATATACATGAATCATTGATGAATTTATTTAGTGCAACTTTACGCCATAATGAAAAATACGAAATTATTATAATGTAAGTTAGGCCTTACTTATTAAGTATGCTGCATAGAATTACAAAACTTTGTCCTTTGAATTAGATATTTAGATTTTTTTAAGTATTTATTTTCAATTGTACATTTCTAGACCCTACACTACAATGAGGCTATCTAAATTACAATTTTATCAGATGATGAGTCGTAGGTCTTAACTCATCGGTTTCACATATTATTCATGGACCAACAGACTATTGATAAAGCAAATAACAAATAACCAATAACAACCTAAGCTAGCCTATATACACTTTTAATATTCAATAAAGCAATTGATATCTTTATTGATACTCAGTATATTTGGCTATATATGCCGATACCTTTCCAATGTTCGAAGTAGATACAGCGCCTATAAGCTATTTAGAGGCATACGCTATCCAGTTCTTAGTAATAAAGCTTTGTTTAAAACGCTTTTACTACTTTCGGCCCCTCGGTGACGGCTAATTAGTATTTCTATGTGGTCTTATTTATTGTAGCCTCGTAGTAGATGGTTGGAGGCTAGGCCAATTTATATTTAGCCAGTGCGGGAGATCCTTTATCTAATTTAACCAATTCCTGGCTATAACTTTATGTTTATCTTTCAGAGATAGGTCCAATCATGCAAAAATATTATGACAAGTATGTTATTTGTCATTATGTATGAGGCTTATTATCATTTTTATTATATACCTTAAGTCGTTGCTTGTCTAATGGAAAAACTAATTTGATGATTGTAGCAAGCTCTAAAAGCCACCACCGTTTGTATCAAAAAACGTTCAAGGATCCTCAGGGATAGCCAGCATAGATAGAACCTGTATTTGAAGCCGTGAGCCGAGCGGAGCCTTTCACATCAGTGTCGTGGCTAGCGGAGCGATGAGATAACGCATCGGCTCCACATGCCCTGCCTTCCAGTGATGAGCGTTATCGATATGCCGCAAAGTTGTTCGTGATCAGATCACGCAACTGCACGGAAAAGCTAAATTGAAAACTTTATTATAAGCCGACAATAAACCTTATTTCATCTTTGAGATACAGATGATTTAGGGTTGGAGGAACATTTCGTTTCAGTAAATTATAGTCCAATTCCCAACAAGAAAATTCTGCCTACCAAAATTTTCCCATCACTACAGAAATTAAGACTTTTTGCTTGATTGATCGACCTTTGTACGCTGCCTAGATCCTTTCCTGTAGATATCTGATCTATGGTCGACTTGAAATGTTCCCTTTCTCTGAAGCATCTGCACCCCAAACGTTAAGTTAAACGGGTATCTGATTCAAAAGTTATAGAAGTTTATTGCAAATGGCCTACTCGTACATCTGAAGGAATTCCGAGTTCGTAAGTGATTATTAACCTCTAAGGGCCTTATTGAAAAATCCGAGAGCTATGGGAGGAGAGATGGCATACTGGTGCCTTGCTGGTTTCTTATTGAATGCGGTTCGCATTTTCCTCCCTCTTGTCAGAACCTACTTTTAGCAAGCGTTCATGCTTCAGTAGATTTAGTATAATTGAATATCATAGTACCCGTTATTGAAAGCACATGCATTAGACGTAAGAATCCCTATCGACAGACAGTCAGAAAAGTCCTGACATGTGTCATGTTTTCAAATTGAGAGGCATTGTCTTGCGGGAGTTGATTGTTATTACAACCCTTTTTTCATTGAATCCGCCATTTTTTGATAAAATATCTGCAATTGTTCACTTTTCTCCTCCTGCAGTCATCATACTATAAGGTAAGACTTCATTGTACTGTTGGTCAGGAATGCTTAGTTTTGATTTTGAAATATCAGTATAGGAAATGAAGGACACAAATTTTATAATCAGTAGATTTAGTGCAGATTTATGTAGGCCTACATCAAAACTCGATTGGATAAAAACGGGTAAATCGTCGATATTTGTCTATTGAATTTTGAGCATTCATGCGTTGAAAGACTATTTCTGTATTTCATTAAAAAATACATTCAAAAATTGTAAACTACAAAGTACAATACATAAAAGTCAAATACATGTAAACTAGGAAGGACGTTCGGCGTCACACCGGTCTTCCATGGGTTCGAGTTCCACTTCTCCCACTCTCATTTTTCGCGTTGAGTGTTTAGAAGAATTTAACTTTGAAGGTCTTAGGTTTGACGCGATCAAGTCTTGAACCCAGCTCTTCCGGACGCAGAGTGAGCACTCTACCACAAGGTCACTTTGCCGGTAACAAATGATTGAATCTGCTTATTGCCAGATACGATTTTATTCCAGAAGAAGGCCTAAAACAAGTTTCGATCTCAGGTCATTCACCAATTTCGGGTATAGGCATCCATGAGTCAAGGTGGTGAACCAAGTTCTTGGGATGCACCGTAAAACCCACGTTTGAAAAATTGACCATAATCTACATTACACATGTCTATAATTTTCATGAGTCCTAGGAACAAATGAAAAAGCTGTGAATCTGCAGCAGATTTATCTGCATTTTCACCATTCAAACGATTGTCAAAAATTGTCTTTAAAACTGTTATTCAATTGAACACTGCATGCTCACAAGCATCAATCCCACACGAAAAGAAATAGATGCTTGACAGAAGCCTTCCTCTCCTCGTATTCCAACGTACCTGCATGTACGCAGACATAACATGTAAATTCTTTTATTTGGTCTATACGCGTGCATGTACTTGTCCAGAAAATTCTATCTACCTGTAGAGTATAGTGTACAAGACTGTACATGCATGTCACACATTTATGCCATTATTTACTACCTCAAACTGAGAATAGAATGATTACCATTATGTTACTAATATTTTCAATACCTGTTTTCCTGTCGCTGCTCTCAGACAGCGAGAATGTTTGAAAATGGCCTTTTAAAGCTAGATATAATTTTGTGGTATACGTAGGCCTACGAATGTTGCAACATGCTCCGTAGGATTACTATCAAAAGCTTGTTGCCAATTAATAGAAGATTGGAATTTGTAATAAAGTATTCATCCTATCTTAACCAGGGACTCCGACCAGCCCTTCCGTCCCTAATTTTAAATAATGTTTCAAATACTCAATGGTCCCAAACTTGTTTCATAGCACAAATGGCGCATGCTAAATTAGGTCTTTCAGTGGCGCCAATCAGCTTCTGCCGACTCGGTTAGAAGACTCTTAATAACCTTTATTTTGTTATCATCATCAAGCTTGTTTTGTTTCATTGCATTTGACTAGCAGTATTACTTATAAAGCTATTTATTATAAGTAGCGTTTACAGCATATTACTATTATTCATAAATGAGCTGCAGAGATGCATCCATGGATGAATGATCACGCTAATTGTAACTTCATTTAGACCTAAATCCATGAAGATTTACCTGTGTAATTTGAATTTATTAATATCATAAGAAATTAACAAAATGCACTTTTAAATAAAGGTCAAATTCCCGAAGACAAGTACTACGTTTTGAGCAACATTGACAAAAGTAGAAGGAAAGTCAAGACGCCCTCCACATTAAAGCCCTCCGTGGGTAAGACAGGGTTAAGTCACTACATTTTTCAAGCGTGTCTATAATGTGCCTGGTGGTCTCCGTGGCACAGTGGTTAAGTGCTTGGCCTAGCAATCTTCTGGTCCAGAGGTCGAGCCTCGAAAGTGTCATTCGAAGTCAACAGGAAGGGCATCCGGACCAAACGGTCAAAACGCTTCAGTTAAAGTCTGACTATGTCAGCACCGTCCAATCCCTCCAGTATGGGGGACTAGTGGTGCTAAAGCTTCTATGCAGTTTCCACAGCTTGCTGAAAATGGTGAATTGTTTGTTTGAAGGTGTCTGTTTGAATAAATTTGTTATAGATAAAGGACGAGACATTAGAGTAAAGACATCAGCCAAACTTCTACAGACAGAGATAGCTGAACGTTTTGCGAGGTCCATATAAAGCACAATAAAAGATTAGATTTGAAGTGTATTTTAAAAGTACTTTCAATGTAGGCTTCTTCAAGTGCATCATGCGCATATGCGGTAATTCTACAGTGGCATTTGAATCTAAACCGGGGGAGTGCATTCTCCCGCACTCAAAAATTCCAAAGTCTTGGATCTTCGGAATATGCGCTTATATACCAAACCTTGTATTAAAAGGTGTGGAACATTTGAGTTTCTGAATATTGATGAATAGCAACCCTGACCATGTTGGTAGGAAGGTAGAATTATTCCAAAGATAGTGCAACTGCAACTTTTGGCTTTGAGGGCAGTTATTATTTCCGATATCATTATTATGCCATGAATCAAACTTTGATAATATGAATTTCCGACATTATGAGATAAGGCAGACTTCATACTTCAGACTCCAGAGTCAGCCAAAGTGAAATAAAACTGAGGAATGTGATTATCATCCTCAGGTTTTCAGTAACTTCTTATTTTCGGTGTTTTTTCTAATTATGAGTGAGGTAAAGTCTAGAGTTTTCATTGTGAATTTCTCCTCAAGAAGAGGTCCGCTGCTAAAATTATGTACACTTTATTGCTAAAAAATATTTACACTTCCGAGCTTTCGCGAGCCGGCTTGTGTTCTCAAGGATCGACAGGACTGAAGTCACATTCAGCGTCTGATTATTTCATGTCTTCGAGTGAATGCTGGTTTTTGTTCTTCAATATGATTAGCTTCTAAAAGTCACGTCAGACGTCGAACCTTTCAATTTCCGATATGAACACAAGCGTAGCCTACTACATAACAGCATTTATACTACATTGGATGGATGGTGCATTGGCAGAGCACGCAAAAAAATACCATCGTGGATATCTAGCGATCACACACTTCCAGTGAGAGATTATTGACAGGTGCAGACCACCAATAGAGACGAGACTTTCAGAAGCCAATCATATTGAAGAACAAAGACCAGCACTCAATTGAAGAAATAAAATAGCCACACGGTGAAGCCAAACAGCCTCACTCCTGCCGATCATTGTGAATGCGAGCCGGCTAGCGACAGCTCTGACGCGTAAATACTTTTTAGCAAGTAATTTTATAGCGGCAAACATATTCTTGGGGAGACGAAACAAACTGAAGCGAGCTTCATAATGAAATCCAACAACCTCCCATCAACTAAAGTCTAGAAATAAATTATTTAACGTAGACTGTCTACAGGTCATATAAATATGTGTTTATGTGCCTTTTTCTATGTAACTAGACAGTTAGCAGACATCTGAATATCAGCAAGCACTATACTTTTTGCTGATTTTTTGTTAAAATGCAATGCTTTAAACACAGATGCTCGCAAACTTAACTGATCAGAAGCATGATTAGCTTTTGAAGCTCTTCGCAAGGTCTAAATCTCGTTGGTGCCCTCTTGGTGACCACATACTTCCGTGCAGCAACTGTCGTTTTTAAAACGCTATAAAGGTCTTGAGGTCGATAATCGACAAGATGCGACTGTCATGTACAGGAAATTCAATCTGATGAAATAAAGCAATAGCAAGCACGGAAGATAAAAGATGAACA
The DNA here is from genome assembly GCA_907163375.1 of Prostheceraeus crozeri. Lineage (NCBI taxonomy): Eukaryota > Metazoa > Platyhelminthes > Polycladida > Euryleptidae > Prostheceraeus > Prostheceraeus crozeri. The sequence continues at coordinate 23,404 of CAJQUW010004010.1, forward strand.
AAAAACTAGTCTATGCCAAATGTCATGGGTCCGGACTTGTCACTTCTCACTTAATCAGAGAAAACTCAAGCAAATTCTAATTTATTGAAAGCTTCCATCTGCTTAACATTCGATATTTATACACATTTATTTGATTGTGTCTGACAAGAAGAGGAACCGGGTAGAACTTCGCAGACTCACATATTCATAGTAAGGATAGGGTGCACAACATTTTGTGAAAGTCTCATTTTCGACCTGCTCCCTGCAGAAACTCCTGGCTGCTGTATTGCATATTAGCTTTCACTTTAGCTTGCCTGTAGATGTCATCACTTATTCAAAATGTATTAGAATTAATCATTCTGATTGATTGAGAAATCATGTCATCCAAATTTGACCTGATCAAATAATTTCGTAAATTCGATCTGTGCAGCACATTTTGTGAACTTTGGCATGTATATCTCCTTAGCAAGGAAATCATTAAATTACATTTCTTTATTTTTACTCTTAATTATTCATATTTTCTGTATATTTTCAATTTTCCCTGTACTGAAAAAAATTCATTTACTTTCAGATTCACAGATACAATGAAACGACTGTCATAAAGGCCACGAGGGTGACACATGCAGAGGATGGAAAAGTGTTCAAATGCAATGCCGAAAATAAGCATGGAACCACTACAAGGAGTCAGAAGATCTCTGTGCTTTGTAAGCTAACTACTGATTTGATTCAACTGATTCTACTCGTTATTTCTGAATTATTAGAATATTATGATTTCTTGCAAGCTCTTCGAAGGACATGCGTGTATCATATTTGGAAGCAAATTTTGATGACTTGAAGTCAGTAGGAATGTAATATGGAAAAAGTAATCTTTTCATTAAAGAAACTTTATTAGCAGTTTAAACTCACGATTTTTATAAAAATTGTTTGTTCAATATACATGCGCTTCTTGCTATGCTGGAGCTACTGAAGGTTGCGACTAAAAGCAATTGGTCACATCCCTATACATGCACAGTATAAAAATATTCAAAAATACAATCAGAAAGAAGCTTGAAAACTCAATGAAAAATCTATGTTTTTGATTCGTTTCAGTCATTACTTTCAAACCTCAACATCATCTGAGCCTGGTGCAAGTGTAGATAGAAATCCTCAAGTACCTTTGTTCGACTGCAGCTTTCTTCGTCTGCACTGTTGTTTGACAATAGTATTTTTCGACAGAATTTCTTTTCAAAAGAATTTCTCATCACAAAACTTCTCTTCCACAGCAAATTTTTCATCAAAAGTTCACCAATGTCATGTCAACAGTTGAGAATTGTTAATAGTCAGCCACAAATGCATTGTCTGTGAATATGTGAGGCAATCGTACCATAGATATCAAAGCAAATTACTGCTATTTTGTTTATTTATTCTGAGACAGCATACTCTTGTTTACCTGGTCATAGAGATCAGCCTGATGGCATGATCCTTGCTATCTCAGAAGGAGCATACAAAGCTGTTGTGATACATTGTCAGTGGTAACCATTATGGTGGCAGCCTATTAAAATTCAGGGCCATATGAAATTGGAGTTTCATGCTAAATATGCTCACTTAGTAGGCATACATGTAATTTCATTTTCAAGCAGTAACTTTCTTCCTGCTACAGGCCATCTTCTTAATCTGTCAACTTGGCATGTGATGGCTGTCATCAACCGCAACATTAGAAAGCTACAATATGATTTTGCGGTGCTTCAAAGACTAGTGAAAGTCATAGAATTACAAATGAATCAATCGAGCTGTCCAATCAGTGTCCTCTACCGTTGTATCCAACTCCGTCGAGCTGTCCAATCAGTGACCTCCACCTTTGTATCCAACTCCGTCGCGTCTTCCAATCAGTGACCTCTACTTTTTGAATCTACATGTAACTCCGTCGCGTCTTCCAATCAGTGACCTCTACACCTTTCATACTCATCTCCGTCGCGTCTTCCAATCAGTGACCTCTACCTTTTGATTACCTCAGTCTGATTACATGTATATTGCAACGACACAAGGATGTTAATAAGCTGCCACCTACGTGCTGAATTATCTCTACGTGCATCAGTCACTTATTCATACAATAGACCAGAAAGCCTCACGTTTTATTATACTGTGCACTCTGAAGCCTATAGACGTGTAATCAGATAAGATGATGAACAATGATGAAATAATTACCTGAGCATTCGAAAGCACATATTTAACGGACGGATGCGATTATGACGACCTTTGAATCATCCCTATTATTAAAAGATAGCATGCACTACTTTTGTGCTATAGCCATGTGATCAATTGTTCTCGCAAGCTATGGACATTTCTGAGTATTGCCGACTTAATCGGTTGGGATGTGTTGACCAGGACTTCATTCCAGGTATTCACTTAGACCTGTGAAAATAATCTATGATTGACACAAGAAGTGTTTTTGGCAGCTCCTACTTTTCCATGTACAAAAATTGCCGAATTCTTAATTGAGGGAAATTTGTTTTCAAAGTTAAACAAGCTGGGATACGAAAGTTTTCTGTCCTTTAATGATGCGTTACCACAATATGAAGCTCTTGTCATAGATTTTGACCGTACCTTCTTGTGTTGTTTGTTGTTGCCAACTTTTGAAATGGCAAAATGTACAAATGGCATTTTCTAAACTAATGTAAGAAGTTAAAGCTTAGAGGCTTGCTGTTCTCAAAATATAGTTCGCAGCTATACACAGACAAAGCACAAAATTCAATCATCACTGTCCATCTGATTCGTATGCCTACCGAGTCCAATCCAGCCAGAATTTTAGGCAACAACTGATGTTTTGGGCAACAACTCCATGTTTTGTGTCTGAACTGTCACAGTATGTCTATATGCATCTAATCTTTGTTAGAAAGACTTTGAATTAATATGGTAGGCGACCAAGCACTGGCACATTATACCATAGAAATGGATAATAGTACCATGGATTCCTATATAGTATTGTATATCGGGACACTACCGATATCTACATATATTAATAGTCCTGTTTTTGAACTTATGCAAAAGCTGAATTGAGGATATAATAGTCACTTACGCAACTAGTGCATGAATGTTTCTTAATATCATTCCACGAGCTTTACTTGTGGTTTTGATGGAGGATGGATTGTGTATTACGCAATTGACTGAAGTTGTAGAATTTTCGGAACCATCCGTTTTAATCGTTCTTAACAAACAACTTTGTATAAATCGATCGCTTTTTTCAAGAAAAATACATGAGAATTTGCTAGACGACTTCTGAACCTTTCGAATACAGACTGAGACGTATAGCCTATACATCCAGATTTCCATCCTGATATGTAATTTTTCATACAACAATTGAAGAATCATTTCAGCACAGAAAAATTAAGTGGATGTCCAATTTCAAATCATCGTGATAAAAATTCTTGCCAACAAATGCAAAGAAGTTTTTCGAAAACTTTTATATTAGTTCTTGTGGATAGGACTTTTTCGGGCTTTCTTTATGCGGATTTTCAATAAATTCCATGCTTTTATGGTCATGTCCATCAGACAATTTGTTGGTACAATCAAGCCACCGCGAGAAAATGCAGCAAATAATGCTGTTCATCTGAGTAAGTTGAAGCGCTTTCTGACGAGGTCTCTTATCCCTTGATTTGAATCAAATAACACGAAGGACTACAATTTTAAATAATGACTTTTCTAACTATAAATCCATCTAAGCTTTACATATAATGCCTTTCTTCTTAAGTCCGAGTTTGTGGGTTCAGGCATGATTGAAAAAAATCTCGAGAAAATCCAAATTAATAAAATTCCAAAGTCACTTTGAGAAAGTATAATCGTGATACTTAACAATCAACTGTCTTCAAAACAGGACTACTAATGTATGTAGATATCGGTAGTGTCTCATCACGATGTAGAATACTATACAGAAATCCATGATGGTACTTTCTATGGTATTATTAATTACTATGCATTACACAATCTGATTTTGAACAGGAGAGTGATGAGACCACAGAATTAGACCGGTTGTCTCTTCTTCTGTTTGAATAGAAAGGAAACAGCGGAACATGCAGCGTTAATGAAATGACACAGGTCACAAACTGCTGACATGATGCCATAGCAATCGAACATAAGGAGCCAGTTCAACATAAAACTCGCCAAATTGTGTGAAGTTTCAATAACAGTTGTCAACCGGATCACACGGCAAGGAGACACAGTCAATGTCAAGTTCTGCAGAGAGCTTTGTGAACGTTTTTTCGTGCGGTTGCTAACTCTTTTGTAATGATCGGAAGGACCAACATTATTGAGAAAATTTTGCGCAATGATCTGAATTCTTCGAATCTTTAGGAATCGTGGTGATCGGAGCATTTTGAGGGAATTCAAAGCAATCCTCAATCCTCATGACTATTTTTCCTATCTCTGTAAGACATTAAAACTTTCTTCTTGCCCACTTAGCAAGTTCCTGCATGTACCATCGTTTTGAGTCAGTTTACACTTCTATCAAACGCCGTACCTACATGCATATGGATGATACTCACTTGATCTGCGATGCTTCAGGGGAGGCGCATCAATGTCAATTATTTCACAACAACAATATATTTCATTCTATTTCTACCAATTAACCATTTTTTTCACAGCTGGTCGCCGGTATCAGCAATTCTACATTACATCTTCTGAGTCACAACGATTCCTTTTTTCCTTTCAGACGGAGTGCGGGAATTGTACTTTCCTTACAATAAAAACATGAAATTCGCGGTCGGCACATACTTAGAATGCTTTGCTGCTGGAAACCCATCTCCAACCATCAACATCACAGCCACGCCAATCAATATAACTCTCAACTCCGCTTCAAAATCAGTTTCTTGGGGACGAGCAAAACTCGATCTTCCTCGAGGTAAAGCAAGAATGGAAATTTCCAAGCAAGCAGCTATAGGAATGTACCGAATTCACTGCACGGCGAAGAACAGGGTTGGAGAACGAAATGTTGTTCAATACAAGGCCTTTAATGTTTATATTGATGGTAAGTTAAAGATTTGAATTATTTGGCGCCATCTTTGCATGACTAGACTAGATAGAGTTAGTTTGTGATGCAAACACGGATCCTCCACCTATTCTTATCAACGACTCCGATTTTGAAGAGAATAAGGTACTGTATTCAGCAACGTGCGTTGTGAAAACACGAAGAAACCGATGCATATGGAATAACTGTGAGCGAGGAATATTACTCCGGCTGATACGGGCCTCGTTGGTCTACGATATCACCGCACATCACACGTAGCCACAAGCATGTGAGACCTGAGACCATGCGTAGAGTCAGCAAACTCTAAGATATTAAAAGGAAGTCCATAAAGGACAGTGGATAAGCTTTGATTCTGGCCAGTTTGTGAAACCAGTTCTGCCCAGATATTATCGGATTTTTGCAGATACAGTCTAAGGAAAAATTGTCCATATCAATGATATAAAAAGGTCTGAAATTAATTGACGCATTTTCTGAATTGCATTTTCTTTGTAGATGATTTGTCCAGAAATGACCAGAAAATAACTAATTATGTAGAGAAATGCAAAGAAAAATTGTTGGAAAGATGCACTTCTGTATATAAAACTGGATAAGGTCCGCATTTAAACGGCACAAATGAGGGTCCGAAGTAACAAGTACAGTCCGCATTCTGGATGGATACGTATCTGAGTTGCAAAAGAGAAAAACAAGTTCGATGAACTTATAAGTAGTATCGTGAGTATATATCACAGGTCCCGAAACACCTCCTTTGAATATTGGAATGACAGACAAAGTCATCTAACGCTTATTTTATTATGGATAAAGTACATGTTTATCAAATGATTATAAGAATTGGAAAATTCTTTTGAAAAAATAGTTGCTATCTTCATTGGTAATGTTAGTTACAAATATTTTGCAAAGTATTTTATAAAAATTGACAAATCGGCAGAGGATTCGGAAGACAATTTGTTCTCTTGATAGAATAGGAAAGTGAAGAATAGGTTTAGGAAGGTATGGGTAGATATCTGAAGGTAAGTATGCAATCGTAGGACCATTTAACCGGTCCATAAATCGTTTAATCCTTATACGTCACTATGAGGACCCCTTAAGACCTACAATATGAATCCCATGGTAATGCGGACCACATGATCCCCATACAGTGGTTCTCCGGACCTATGGATGCTGACCCTTACGTAACTTCAATGTGGATTATTTTGCTTAACATTGTACTCGTAGGTACTCATATATATTGTACTCGTGTACTGTCTTCGACTTTTCATGATGACCTTTTTCATTTCAGCACCCATTAACGCAAAGCAATCTTCAGTTTCAATCATAATTGTGTTGGCGGTTTTCCTTGCAATATCTCTTCTTCTCAACATTGTATTATGCGTGATGAATAGAAGGTACGTTGACTTGTGATGTTATACTTCAAAGTGGAATGTTACTTTCTATGGAACAATTTCATCCATTAGAGGAAATTAAACAAATGAAAAGATTTGCTACTGACACAAGTGCACATATCTTATCCCCGTATTAAGTATTGTAGTATTAAAGTATTGAGTACTGTCGTATTGAATATTGATGGCGATTCAGCCTCATTATCGCAACGCAAAAAGCTAAGCTGTCACGCATGAGAGTATTAGTATGCGAGTGAATTAGGCTTGAGTTATAGGACGGGAGCTACTGACACTTTTTTTCTAAATTCGCCAAAATTAAGTCAAAACATGAAATTTATTCATTTTGTAGAGGCTCTCAGACATCAAATACTGAATCATGCGACTCACTTCAACTTTTAAATCGAAGTTGATGTTCAGAACTCAATCATGTTTCAAATTTCATGGCTTCTTGATGAATAGTTTCTTTTCTGTAAAAGAAAATGTACTAAAATTGCCAAGTGTTTCACAAGATGTTCCATAGATGTTTCTTGAATTTTACTTACTTACTTACGTTTCAATCATGAGATGATAAGTCATACTAATAAGCCGAAATGCAAGTAATTTTATGTGGCATGAAATTTGGTGGAAGATTAACTATTGGGACGAGTCGCTGTATAGCAGCCAAAATATGTGTCTTCATCACGGCTGGTGTGTTTAAACGTGATAACATAGGGAAGAATTTATGCAGAAAAAAGTTGCCAACGATAAGAGAGTCGTGTCTAAATAAAGGTAATTCTTTTAAATTGACACAAAAACTGAGCCGCCGACAAATACATAATGTTGATCACAATATTGGCATCTGCATGTAAGTATTTATATTCGACTTATTCTTGTAGTACTTTAGGAAATTACTAATTAGGAATTTTAGTACTTCCCGATTGAATATCATGATTGTGCACCGGTAAGCAGCAACTTGAACATTTTCCATGCCTTGTATCTCGAAAAGGTCTGTGTTAGCGCTCTCGGGAATCTTCAAATGTTTCACGGAAGTCCTTCTGGGTTTGGTAAGTAACGGATTCTACTAAATCTGCACTTTATGGATATTGTGAGCACATTTGCGGCTTGTATTAGCACGTGGTGTGTGCTCTATTCGCAGTTTCTACACGTTTATCTTTTGTGTTTGTTCTTTTGTTCATAATCTTGTTTATCTGAACTTGTGGAATACATGGAATGCACGGCTACTTTCGAAGTCTATAAAATTCTTATATTTTGCCAAATCTTACTTCAAACAGGAATAGATATGACTGGAACTGTTTAAGCGTTTAACTGTGTAAATAGCTGGTTGAAGTTGAAAGGTGTTCTGGTGTAGAGATAATGTATTGAAATTGAACAAGAAAAAAGTCAAGCAAACTGATGTATCTGAAAGGAAATTAAACGCGACCAAATCCTAAGCTTGATATTCCACCACCTAATGATGATGATAAAAATCAATGGCCTTCAACAAGCGAAGCATGCGCCTTGAATTATAATTGTAGATGAAATAATAAATGTGTCAAGAGTCCTTTCTCGCCATAAATCCTTTGGGCCCAACTCTTGGCGACTAAGCGATGCTGTTTCAGCGTTCATTTGTTATTGACAATTAATTGACGTCAAATTGACGTCTAAATTTCTACAGGAATTTAAAGGGGTCATTTAAAAGAATGCTTCAACGTCACTACTCTCCCCATGCTGGGGACTTGGACGGTGCTGACATAGTCAGACTTTTCTGGAGCGTTGTGATCATTTAGTCCGCATGTCCTTCCTGACGACTTCAAATGCCAATCTCGGGGCTCGACCTCTGGACCGTAACATCGGTAGGCCAAACACTTAACCACTGTGCCACGGAGACCTGTGGTTCATTTAACTGCATTTGTAACCCGTCAAGTCACTGTTTGTGTACGTGATGATTTTCAGTTCTTTCATTGATGTTATTGTCATTTAGTGACTATTCTTCCCATTTTAGAAAAAATTACGACATGAGAAGAGAACGAAGTCGCAATACTGAACTGCAGTCAGCGAATAGTCTGTAAGTTTGGATTTCTTGCATCTTACTCGTACATGAAATTCACAAAAATGTCTACTATGTGTCAAAACATTTCAGTCTAAGAGGAACGACTGACCGTCTCTCGGATGAAAGAAGCCTCTCGGATGAAAAGCATTGTAAGTTTGTAATGTAGATGCTTCTGATCTGTGCTTCTATCATTTTGATTGGGTAAAAGTGTCATGATGCATGCATTCACAACTGATCCAATATTTCATGTTATAGTGGAGGTGTGCGGTCGTCAAAGACTCGAATTTTGGCCTTGGTAGAGTGATATCTGTCATGTTCCGATGGATAAAACTGTTTGAAACCAGGGATACAATATATTTCGAGTCTCCTCTCATGCATGGTAATGCGCTACTTCGCATGGTTCGAATACCTTCATACCAAAAATTTAAATTAAAAAATTGAATTTCCAATTGAATTTTTAATGAAAATTATGTATTTTTTTGACTCTTCAAAATTTGTTCATTACAACTAAGGCATTTCTGCAAACTTTTACTCAGGCATATTTATGTGGTGTCATAAGTATAATATTCTCCGTTAATTTTAGTACTATGACTAGCAATTTGAAATCTGAACGTAAATGATGTCTTTTGCTTGCATTATTGCATTTTTTTATTAGGTTAAAAGGTGAATGTCTTACGTAATATAGATACAAATCAATAAAATTCAATGTACAATGGACTGAACATGAATGGAACATACACAGCTAGTGAAACCACAAACTACTAGTAGCAGCCTAAAAGCGCAGAAATACTAGCAGGAAGAGAGTTTAGACACAATAACTTGCTAATGGCCTAACGCAATCACATTAGCACCCAAACCCAACTGAGCTTCAATTTTTAAAAAATACGACAATTATTGAACGACCCATCGAATTTCACTTGTTTGTTGAGTTTAGGACTCAATTTTTTAATGTAAAAAGCTTCTTTGATATTTAGGGCAAATTCATCACTATCTGATGCCAGGATTTTGAAATTTTCAGGGTTACATCTGCAACTACAATTCAGTCGGTGATCAAAGATCGCCGAGATTTTGGACTTATGCTCCTTAACTCTAATGTTTAGGTGTCTGAGAGTTTTACCAATGTAGGTAAAGCGAGGATCAACCTCATATGTGAAACAATATACAACACCTGATTTCAACATTAAAGGAATTCTGTCCTTGTTCGAAAAGTAGCTTTTCAACTTTGTGCAAGTGAACACCCACCTAACTTTGCTGTCAGGATCAATCCGATTAAAAATGATCTGAAGTCTCTTCTTAAAGAACAGAGACTGCTGTCCAAAAAAAGGAATTTTAACAACATGGCTGTATGATTGATCAGACTTGACAGAAGGGTTAGAAAATTTTTATCTAGGAGTTTTTGGTGGTATCCAAGATAAATGAGGACGGGTAGCCATTGGCTTTGAAAATGTGACTCAGTTTATCAATTCCATTGTGGAAATTAAGCCAGGAATTACAAACTACATACGCTCGGTTGATGAAGGTTAGTAACAGGCCTCGTTTCCATTGTAAGGGGCAACAGGCAGCGTAATTCAACACCAGATTCATGTACGTGGGTTAACGGTAGACAGTGGTGTTCACAACATTGCTTTCGATGTCTAAGTTTATATCCAAAAATGGAATGGACTTCATACCTATTTCTACAGTGAATTTGAGATTATCATGCCACGAGTTGATATAATCCAAGAAAGTCGAATGATCATCCTCAAAATTTAGAATAGAATATAATAATAATGAAAATCTAAAATTTCAAGCGTCAAGATCAGATACAGGTCATGAAGGAACAGCAGAAATGAGATCAGTCAATTCATTGATTACCAACGTTGACATAATAACAAAACAATTTTGTCTCAAAGATGTTCGACAAAATTGAACTTTTAGTCTTTTAGAGTCATAATCACGGTACAATGGAGTATAAAGGGTGATTCTCAGCTTAACATTTGTAAAACAATGATCGGAAGGCCGCCAAACGTTCTTCATGAAAAGCTGACGGAAAGTTTCTACAATTACATTGGAATGGGCATATCAATTTACGCGCTCGCGTAAATAGGCGATCGATGAAATTTAAAGATTCAGTGTCTAATATGCCGAATAAGCATGTACAATACATCAGAACAACCTTTTTGAGCAAATCTTAAAAATATTTCGAAAATGATCAACACAAGTAAGACTATCATTCCAGACGACACCCAAGATCTTCAACTCTTTAACAACAAGGAAAGGAAAAGGAAAGTAGACTTCAAAATTTCGTTTCTTAATACATAGTGCTTTCGTTTTAGAAGCATTCAGCTTCAACATATTTAACAAGGACCACTCTTTGATGCAATTATATTCAGACAACATAAGTTCGATGGATTCAGAAATAGACTCTTAAAAAATGGGACAGAATGCAATTCAGAATGCAATCGTTCGAATGGTGATATGTATTAATTTGCATCATTCTGTGAGTTTCGTATCTAAAAATTCATATCAAAACTTCATATACTTCATAGGCCTATACTATATATGTATATTACATTTACATGTACATAACATGTGCAATTATACATGCACTCATCTTGGGAGATGAGATGAATGTGTATCTTAACAATCTTGAATTGCATATTCATTAATGTCATTTAAATATGAACATTAGGACGAGTCCTTTTTAAAATGGGGTCGAGCAAATGACACATACATTGTACGCATGGAGAGCAATACAATGAGCAAAAATGCACAAACGAAACTACATGAGCTTCATAAGTACATGATTTAGAAGAAGGAAACTAAGGCATTCTCTCTTTGAGATGTCAAATGATTCGCTATTTTGTATTCTGATCGGTAGTGAATAAAATATAGAAGGTCCCATAAATCCAATGGCATTCTCACACAACTTGTTTCGTTGATGAGGAACTTCTAATGTGATTTGTACAAGATCGAGGGGATCTAGTTTGTTTGTGGAACTTCTAGTATCAATGGATTTGCACACCATGATTGAGGTTTTGTATTTGACCAGTGCTCAAAAAAGCAGCCAACCCATCGTCTTAAACATTTTTCTTTATACTTGGGACATGAACAGTCAGCCTAACTTACAGAATTGTTGGCATGGTTTTGTGCAGCAGCTTGTCAATTCTATGAAGATTAAAAGACGGGCGAAAATCCCAAACACACGAACATAATATTGAGTAAGATCTTGCTTGAATCATGCTCTTGTCATAATCATCAGTGTCAAGCATAGAGTGTAGGGTGTTTCTTGCGTATTGTGGTCCAAAAAATATTTGATCAATCTTTAAAGAGCAAACTTTTTGCAAATTTTTCCTGTATTTGTATGCCAGCGATTTGGCTCTTCATACTTTTGTATATAAGTAGATGAAGCTGATTAGATATCAAAAAAAGAAAACTTGCCAACAAGTTTCATAATAAAACGGAATTTAAGCTGATTATCAGGAAAATTCATGAACCGCATTATAATACTAGTTTTCAAACAAGTCTTGAGATTTTATTCTGCTTCTTAGCTCAAATTTTACGTTTGCGAACTTTGCAAATCTAGTTAATAGCTTTCTCACCAGGCCAGGCTGTTAAGTTAAGACACTTGTCCAAATTGTTAAATGGGAGACTGTATTCTGCAGTTTAGAAAAGTTACTGTGCAGAATTGAGATATAAATGGTTAGAATGACAGTACTCTATGCAGTTGGAATTCAACTATACTTATGTGGATTAATTCAATTTTTATAGGCATTTAATTCATGCTTCATTTCTTGTCTGAATCTGGATGACATTGTGGACCCATTTACCTCTTTTAAGGTTAATCATTGTGATAACTGTCTGTGGTTATGATATTTTGCTCTTATATCAGCAGGTAGTTTGTGACATGATCGCTCTTAAGAAAATGCTTTTATTATTAAGGCTGAGCATCAAAGTATAGTCACTTCCCCAAGGTTGTCATGACACGGAGAATTTGTAAAATACTATTCTTTCTTCGGCAGTGTCATCATGATCAGTCAATTCCGTGTTAACTGTAAAAATTTGCATATCTCACATGTGGCTGTGTATCATAACTCGAATTCATTTAATCAAATCGAAACTGCATGAACAGTTGCAGTTTAATGCCGAGTTGTTACTCTGCCTAATATACTTACTTTATGATGACAAATAGCATTGTTGTAAGTTTATTGCAGCATCTGTACTCATAATTACCTCTAGTTGCAACAATAAAACTTTGAGACTCCATTGGGTTGAGGTTCCGGTGCCATGAAGTGATAGCATCTATCAATTTCGGAGAAACAATTCCAATCATAATTCGACCAATCATGCATTAAATTATAATAAATTGTTCTTAAAGTCACTGTAAACTTAAATTGCAAAAATTATACAGGTCATCATGTACAAAAAGTTCTACTCATCTTCTAAATGAAATGCACATTTTTGTGCAGTATATAAAATAATCAACATGAAATACAATTTAGTTGTGTTCTTCTTATTAACCAATGTATTCGTAAATGCAAAAATAGAATTATTATTTGCAGCCAAATTGACGATCCTTTTAAGTTTCCTTTTTTATTTTGCAGAACTTCATTCAACAGATTCATTTATTTTTTAATTTAGCGATTCTGTACTCAAAATTCTTTTTATCAAAATCTGATCTCGAAATTTTTCAGCTATAGACTAAACCGTGGTCAGGTTAGGTAGACGACCGCACATCTCTTCTGTAGCATGCAACTTCATGAATTTGTAGATTGATGAATAGAACAATGAACCGGGATGTAATCAGGGTTGGAGAAAAACCAATTGACATTAATTGAAGCATCATTCCATAATTTTGATTGATTGTACACGGAAAATTGAGTAAATGACTGATTATCATTTTCATTTACGGACGGTGAGATTCTATGACCTTTTTCGATTGAGGATCGTGTCTGCGTGAAAGTCTGTTGTTGTGTAAGATATTTCCTATACAGCTGGTGCAGCCTCCATGCACACTCGCTCCATGATTAAATGATTAGGCCTAACCCTCATCAGCCCACCAGACTACATCTGTAGTTTTGTGATTTTCATTTTAATACTCGAAATACCAACTATCATCTTCTAGGTGAAAAACACTGAGATGCAGATGTAACTCACAATACAAAGTGAATGTGTGCATGCGCAAATCTCTATGTACGAGTATACTAATCAAAACATGGCTTAGCACAATTCCGTTGCTCAATTGTTACCCATGCCATTTGTTATTGATTGTACCAGGTTACTCAAACTTACTTTTCAGTACACTTTGCTTTAATTTATAGTATCTCAGATTATGGATGTTTCTCTCGTACAATTCAAGAAACGCTTTCTGTAATTTTAGATAAATTTCATGTAATTAAGTAATCGTTGCACCAATAGGCTAAATTTACAAAACTAGGTACGGCACGTACAAATGTCCTAGTGAACATTGTATGATAAGAATCTGAGCTGATATGTCAAGGATACCAATGCATGTACATCAATATCTTTCAGCAATTAATAAGGATGAATGAAATTATATGAAAGCTACATATGCTGTCTGGTGCACATGATAGGTAGATATATTTGCCGGTCTGGTGAGGGTTAAGTGATGCTCATTTTTAAACGAATGAGAGAATTTATAAACCCACTTTACTACTGTGATGTCTCTCACTCTATTAATGGCAACATTTCAAGATTGAAATATGAAGTATTAGAGAATTTCAGCAGCTTGTGTGAGGGTGCATTATTCCAAACTGCACGAATTTTCATTTTGCGAACAGGCACATTTTAATAGCTAATAAATCCATGTTCTGTTAAACATCTGAGGCGAGCGCACAGAAACAGTGTTAGGTAGTTAGTTGTTATTGACAAGGTAATTTCATTGGGTGAATCTTACTGTTAGAGATTTGTTAACCTAACAGTGTGCGGTCGCCCCTGAGTATCAATGATTCAACCATCCTCCATAAATGGTGTTTGGCTAGTATCTATAACAATACAATGCAGGTTGAATAGTTGAAGTCGATGGAAGGCAGAGGCAATTGAAGGTACTTGAGGCAATTGAAATGCAGGTTGAATAGTTGAAGTCGATGGAAGGCAGAGGCAATTGAAGGTACTTGAGGCAATTGAAAGGACTGGTTTATATTTCCTACGCATTGAGAACTGAGACAGCTCCTGAAAACGTAGACACATCCGTTTTACGGAAGCTTCACAAGTCTGCTTAAATTCTTGTAGGACACGGAGATCTTAAAACACGGATTCATGTTTATAGTTTATTTAATCATTCGTATGAAACGGAGATTCAAAGCATAGTCAGCTAGCCTTGAGCTGTACAAGTCACGTGATGTCATCGCTTCAGCTTCATTCTTATTGGTTCACAATCAAACTGCAGTCGATTGAAATAAGAAGACATTCAATCATTTCATGTCTGGTGATAAAAAAATGCTGAAACCTCTGGATTTTGTTAACTTATTCCCGCAGACGTCTCCGTACAAAGAAACGGAGGAAGTATAAATCAGGCTTTTATACAGTTGGCGTTGTCTTCTTTACTCAGTGAGTGCAACTATCAAAAATTATTAGACATCTACATGTAATTCTAAAAAGCAGAGTAAATAATAAAAAAGCAAAGAAATTGTTCAAGCAATTGTTCTAAAGATTTCATTGCAGATTGAAGAAAGGGTACATAACTTGAAGGTTGGCATTTCATTGTTTAGTTAGATGGTGTTTGCTTCGATGTTATTTGTGTATCTAAGCTTTAGAAAGAGATATTTTTTATGTGTTCGTGTGCTAACGCAGTTCATGAAATTTCTTTTGATGTATGCACGCTATTACTTCACTGTATACTGCACAAATCTATTTGACAGACAATTAACAGTCAATTCAGTCATGGACAGCTAGAATACCATCACCTGGACTGATCGCTAAGGCAATTTATCAAATTTCCAATACGACTGGAGGTCTATGATCTGGCAATGATTTTACGTAGCTTTCTATAAATTATTTAGCCACCATGATTTCATCTTACACATAGACAACTTTTAAGTTGTAAAATGTCAAAGCAAAAACTGCTATCATCCATAATCATATAAGCAGACTTTCTATGGAATTGTTAATTTCTATGGCTACAATGCAATGTCAAAAGCTATGATGATCAAGCCATGGAAATCGAAAGACAAATTCTGCTGTGAAATTTTTAATATCAGACGCATTGCTTTGATAACAAACACAATCAGTAGAACATCGCATAAATTGTTAACAAGTGCGTAGCAGTGGACTGTGATGGTGGTTCTGCCTCATCTAATTTGACTGACAATGCAATTGCTTTCCATCGATTCCCGAAAGATTCATGCATTTTAAAGAATTGGTTGAGTCGCAAATCACAGTCAGCTATACTGCAATCATTTCGTTGATGGTGATTTTATAAAGCAGAGAAATGACTCTAATATGTCGCGAAATTCTGAGAAAGACTCGATCCCAAAGCGAAGACGGCTGTTCCATCAGTGTTCTCAACTCTCTGAAAAAACCTTGCTTCCTAGAACGCATCGTAGAGATGATCCACTTACAGCTGAGATACGAAGGGCAAGGATTTACTTTTCTTCATCGGCCAAGGCACCGCTCTTTTCTCAGGTGGTCAATCAGAAGGCACTCCTCAAGTCACTCATTTGGAATTACAGTAATCCCGAGTCGTTTATTGAAATATATTGAAAAATATTGACACATAAATCTATCGACAATGAAAGAATATTTGTGTTGATCTGATCCTAATTCTGACAAACATCGTGGTGTTGAATTTTGTCGTAGAGCAGTCACTCGATCAAAAATTGCAGAATAAGAAACGAATTAAAGCTGTTTCTTTAAAGAAGTACTCGAATTTAGTTTTTGACGAGATGCATGAATATCTCGATGTTAAATCACCTCCATGGGACGAAGTCACAAGCAAACCAAGTATTGAATATTATAATATCTAAATTAAATGAAGAGCCCGATGCATGGCCTATTGATTCAAGCAGCAAGCGTATTCTGTACTATATTCCAGGTTATGTTGCAAGAAGTGTCGGAAACAATGCACAGAATACAATCGCTTTCTTGTTTCTGATTCTGAAGCTCCATTTTTACTGTTTGATGCTGTAGATATAAATGTTACACAATATTAGAATGCAGTCAACAGCAGAGGATTGCGTCATCCGTGTCATTTCTGTACTGCATTTCTTTGAAATATTGGTTTATTTTTGCAGAAATAAAAATTAGCCAATTACTGGTCTCTGAGATTTTGGCCCTTGATAGGCATCGAGATGTATTTTTGTGAAATTTCTAAAACGAGTATATTACTGACGAATCGATAAATGAAGTACTTTCAGGGAATGCTTCTTGCTGTGAGGCAATGACACTCTCGTGAGAGTTGTCGTTTGTTTTTTAACTGTGTAGCAAAGAACCTCTCCATGGAATCTTCGGAATCTAGCATAAAAGAGGAAAATCACTGCAAAATAAAAAAGGTTGCATGGTAATTTTTACTTTCTTTGTACATCTATATTTGATAAAGTTCGACAAAGTGGAATTGTTTTTGATTACTTGATTTCTGGTATAGTAGACCTCCAGTGGTATTGCCTGGATATCTGCGATCAGTCCACAGATTTCTAGCTGTCCATGATTCAGTACAGTGGTATAGAATTTCATAGGCAACGCTTTCTATTTGAAACGGTTATTGGATTCACTTTGCAGACAGTTTTGAGTTTTGCTTGATGTTCTGGCTGCTAATTTGCAGCTCTGAAAAGCCACTTTAGACTGTACATTCTCTGAAATTGTCTGTGTTGATTAGCTGTTCAATATGGCTCTGTAATGTGGTGTGCGGTTGGCAATTCACATAACATGTCAAAATGCTTTAACTTGGCTATTTTGCATGCTGCTTGGTGAATAGTGCCATTACTTATTTTGTTGATAGTGAGGAGTCAAGAATAATTTGATGTTATTTTATTTATTTTATAATGCTATTAATTTCAATACTAAAAACGAACTCACAACAAGACCAGCGCTGCAACTTATCGAATTGCTCTGTGCTTGACTCTAAGAAATGCAAGAAGAATGTTTGTCAGATCTCTTGCTCTAAATGCCACCAATTTTACATCGGCAGCACTGTACGATTTTTCCATATTCGCCGCAAAGAGCATGTGACAACTGCTGATTCGTCCATCAGAAAATATTTGAACAACTGTCAAAGGAACAACATTATAACATCAATTCTAGCACATGACCACGATGCAAGCAATCTTCGTCTAAGAGAAGCTTTTTATATCAACAAATTAGAACCAGCAATTAAAAATAAACATGAACTGTACAGCGACTGGGATTTTCCCTTTTTCTTGTACTTATGATTTACAATTTACTTATGTACCACTTACTTTTCAGTCAGGTCATTGTTTTCTTTGCTACTGGTACTATGTAGCTCTGTACTACCTGCCTCATACACATCTCTATTCCCCATTTCGCATATCATCCCTTCCATATCGCATCTTTATGATATTATTGTACAAAAAAGTTTTGAATTTTATTCATAAGTCAATGTTAAAATTCCTTTTTGCCTGAAGATGATCACTGAGTAGTGATTGAAATTTAAAGCATTATAAAATAAATAAGATAACATCAAATTATTCTTGACTTTACCTATCGACAAAATATGCTTTCCAGTTAAGACATTTGCAAAAATAGTGACATTACTGTTTTGAAATGCTTAAGTTGAATAGTATTTCCTTGAAATATTTCGTCTTGCAACATGGGGACACTCTTTCGTTTCAGTGACTATCTATCTATTTTCTATTTATACTATTATGCTATCTATTTTTACTTATTTCAGTTATTTCTCTGATCAATATTTCCGCTTGAGATCTGCGATAGGTGTTTCATTGGAGAATTCCATGTTATTTTCAACATTATTCATGTAACTAGAGAACAATAAATTGTCAAATAAAAAAAAATTTTTCTTTGTTGAGAATCAGCAGATAATTTTGCGTCGCTCAAAACTGTAGTGAGGTTATCCCTTCTCTTGAATAACAGTTCAGCAACCCGAGCGAGCTTCTGCACGGAACGAGGCCGAAAATGACTCTTTTACAGAATGATGAACACTCTATGCCGACTACGAATCTGCTCGTCTGCTGAGTTCTACCTGGTTCCTCTTCTTGTCAACATGGAAAAAGAGGAACACACTCTTGATATTAGTGAGCAACGTTCTCACAGGGTAGCAGCATAGGGTACAAATCATTCTGTAAAACTCGCGCTGACAGCCGAACTTTTGCTTGTCTTTTTTGTCATTTTATTGCCTGAAGGTGTTGGTCTTACACGTTTATATAACATTATTTGTATATGATACTATCAGCATTCTCACCTAATTAAGCATGTTCTTTATTTAACCCCATTGCATGAATATTCTACTTTGCAGCACAATTGGAGCCTGAGCAGCAATCGACAAGTAAATTAGAAAATATGAAATGGTGTGTTAGCCTTTTTAGCCTACATATTCTCCTGTGATATACTTAGCACTCGATTATCTGCCATAGAAATCCTTTTTCTCGCTTTGTCTATTTTACAAAAAAATCTAGTTACAAGGGAAGTCAGGTTAAAATGCCTTATCGGGAAACACTGTACATCACGCACATAGAGAAATTGCCTTGTCTGCGTTGTTTGGTCTAGAGATGACATTTTTAATACGGATGGTCCGGCTTAGTCCCGAGGGGTGCAAAGATCCATTTTCCATTGTACGTAATGCAAATTCAAGTCTGAATTCTGACGAACTAGATCATTGAAACCGCATTTAACGTACACAGTCAGGAAATTCAGATCGTGAGGAGTCGAAAGATGTGAATGATATTTCCATTTGATGAATTTATCACGGAGAAACATTGAGTCAAAGAAAGGTACGATTGACTTGGTAGTTGTTCAGACTTCAATGTAAAAAACGGCAGCTCATGTGTTCCCTAACACAACTTTCCTTACGCAGTGCGCGCGCTTGGCCAATCACGTAAACCAAAGCGAGATATATCTCAACACCTCTCTCTACCATTGCATACAATGGCTGAGGTAGAAACGCTTTGATATCACGACATTCTATTGGCTATTTTTAACATCCTGCCGTAGAGGAGATGTGACTGATCAGTGAGACTTCAACACCAACGACTTGCTGTGAGAATCCACAAAATAATTCACCATCACTAGAACATCGTGGAATGAAAGTTAAATTGCAATCAGACAGAAACTTCTACTGATGTGGTTGTCAGTACGGGAGGTCAGTCATGATGAATTCAAAATAAAAAAAATCTCTCCCAATTTTACGACTGCTAACTTTTTCAAGGTTTACAGACTGTTGCCGCACAAGCACATTGTATAGACAAACACATGTTAGCAGCTCATCTATTCAGCTCATGTCGTCTGTTTAGTTTCGGCATGTTCGTCGTAATATAGGGGGATTCAGCCACCCTAGTAGTGATATTTTTTTAGTTGGAAAAAGCCAGGAATTTTTGAGATGTTAATTATTATTTTAATTTAAGATGTACAAAATTTTTCGATTACCATCCAGTAATCATCTTCAGGTACAAACATTTTTTGGTAAATTTTGTACATCCTAAATTAAAAGATAGTTAACATCTCAAAAATTCCTGGCTCTTTCCAACTCAAAAATATCATATCATGACTAGCCAAGGCTTCTTCCAAGCACCCTAGTAGTAATCGCTGTTTCCTATTTATCAATACTTTTGTAGTCGAAATTGTCAATGGTCATCACTTTATCACTGTGGGCTATCATCGCATGGTCACTAAGTGTGCTTTTCTTGTCTTATTACCGTAAACTATGCTTACGTTCTCTATAGCGAACTTGAAATGGGAGACAAGGTTGACCTATGTAATTCTGGTCACATACCTTGCAGGAAAATTCATAGACGACATATTTACTTTTATAGTAAATACTTTTGCCAACGTATTTACAAATACTGCAAGAACAGGTATTTTTATCCGATTTTTTGAAATTCGAAACTACTCAATTATTTCTAAAAAGACCGTTAGAAGAAATACTTGGCTGATGCGATGAAAGATTAACAAGGAAGGAGTGAACCACCCCTATTGAAGGAAAGCGCCAAAATAATCTGGTGATTATGATTTGGTCATTTTTACTGTGTTTTACTCAGTATTCATAACAAAATAATTTTGTCATTTTGCGTCAAAATGATCTTTAATGCTATCGAAATTCGTCGATTTATTTTGAGTAACCAAAAGTGACGCCTTGATAAACCATTTTAGTAGAAATTGATCATCAAATTTCGTTAAAATCAAATTAATGCGACCTATTAAGACCAACTGAAGGTGCGATATCTAGCTAACAGATCACTGAGAATATTGAATATTCAATTATGCTGCTACACGGGGATCTATATGTAGATCGACAATAGTGTTATTGCCCTTACCTCCATTTCATCTAGCTACTTTCTGCGATGATATATATGTAATAATAGCTCCAAGCAATTCAAATGTAGCATGAGCGAGCTTTCAGATGTGGATCTAATCGGCGTGTACTGTACACTGTGAATCGTGCGCTACCAAACCAATAGAATGCTTGCTGCCAAATGTTTCATTTCCTTCCATGTGATAGCGTCTGCTGGCAAGACTACCAAACCTATGTGGTTTCTACCAGATGCCTCAGTTTCTTCTAATCGCATAGATACGAGGGGTGATTGAAAAGTTCGCGGCCCGATATAGAAAAAAGCATATTTCGCAAACGATACATATTTATTTTTCGACATAATCGCCCCTACAATCAACGCACTTAGCCCAACGGTGCTGCAATGCGCGGATCCCTTGCTCATAGAAGTGTGAGTCTTTGGAGTCCAGATACTCCTCAACGGCCTCCATGACGTCACTGTTGGATGCGAAGTGCTGACCACTGAGCTCCAATTTCATTTTGGGAAGAGATGAAAGTCCGATGTTGCCAGATCAGGAGAATAGGGTGGATGGGGAATGATGTCAAACCCACAACCTTGGATGGCAGACATGGCGGTAGCGGAGGAGCTCGATTTGAAACGTAATCCATTTTACGCAACACTTATCTGACTAACTGACTGATAAGTTAGTAACTGAAGTTACGTAGCTGTGGTTTACCAACAGTTCACCGGATCGACTGATCACTCGTCATGAGCCGTCAACACATTCCATTGTATCCATAGAAATAAGCTGTTTATCTGAAGTTGGCTAGAATGGAGATTGACTCAAGGTCGCGGCACACCCGGGGGAACTAAGTTGGGGCATGAAGAACCAATTAAAAGCTTCGATTTACTCATGTGACTGATTCTAACCCAATGATACAGACGTTGGTAGGTGCATCTAAGTGAAAATGCGTGCGATTTATGTGCCGTTATTGTGCATTGCATGAAGCTTAATTTCCATTCCAGAGGTTTTATTGTTGTCAATTTCTATGATTGTATCAATCCACACGTGCATAATGGACTGGCTTTAATCTTTCTATGTCAGGCCGCGAACTTATCAATCACCCCTCGTATGTCAAAAGCTGTTACTTTTTACTGCGCTATCAGTAGTAAAGCCTGCAATATTGAATTCGATTTTATTACACATAAGTTAGATATTTTTTTACTAAAAATAACAAGTTGACAGCAATAAGCAATGTGCATTAAGTAATTTTGAAAATATGATTAAAGTAAATCCAAAATGATAATGCATGCTAATTTCATAATGTAAAGAACTAAATTATATTTCGAGCGCTTTCGAGGCCTCTAATCATGCGATACGGCCGAGTAAAAGTGATATCACAGTGAAATGCGTACACAGTTAGATGCAATAAATAAAACTCAAGACACGGACGGACGGAAAGATAGCACAAAAGAATATTGACAATCAAGACTGCCAGGGCAACAGTAAACTATATACAAACTCTTTATGAACACAAAGGGGTGGTGCACGATTCAAAATATACAAGGCTTGTAAAATACGTAAGGAAGTGACATTGAAAGAACTGTGTAAAATAGAAAAATAAGACGGAATAGAAAATCCTTTAAAATCATTACAATCGACTGCATGTCTGCATACAGATGACGGTTGGTCACGGCTGGACCTTCTCACATAACTTTGTAGCCAACGAGGCAAATGTTCCTTTATCCGTTTCCCTAAGTTCCTGTCAGTACGGCCAATGTAACTGCATCCACAGTCACATTTGAATTCATAGATAACATGTGACCGACTGACAAGAGGAATGGGATCTTTAGGAGAACGGATAGGAATACGCTTAGTATCAAAGGAGAAAATAGGATTGACACACGGAAAAGCCTGTTTCACAGAAGAAAATATACGCTTTGTGACAATACCAGAATGAGAATCTCCGGTGAATGGGAGTCCCAGAAAAGCGTCTTTGCACTTAGGTCCAAATTTTTCAAGGCGTTCAACACATTGGCGATTATAGCGACGAATGAATGCATAGGGAAAATTGTTCTGCTTTAAAGAGTCAAACAAAAGTGATTCCTCTTCTTGTAACAGAGAATATGAACAAATTTTCCTGGCACGATGGTGCAATGTTCTGACAAGACCAGACTCATATTTGAGAAGGAAAAAACTGTGAAAATTTAACAAAAGACTTGTCCATGTAGACTTTCTGTAAACTGAAGTCTTAACAAAATTGTCTAAACTACGTGAAACTAACACATCAAGGAAAGGCAGAGTTCCTGTCGGCGATTCAGGCTCACAAGTAAAATATAAATTTTCATGAACAGAGTTAAAAACAGATAGTAAATGAGAAGGCGAAGAAGTATTGGGAATAAGTATAAAAGTATCATTAACATAATCTATGATAACACAATGTCATAGATTCAATGCTGTCAAAACTGTGCACTCAAAGTACCCCAGAAAAATGTTGCTCAAACTTGGTCCAAGCGGATTATACCTATAGCAATACCGTCTTTTTGAATATGCAACTTTTTATCAAATGAAAATTGAACATTCTCTACGCAAAGCAAAATCAATTCACTCAGATCATCAATGGAAAAAGGAAGCAAAATTGTATTATTGGTGATTAACTTTCTAATAATGTTAGTAGTTCCACGCAAGGGTACATTTGTAAGCAGCGAAGAAACGTCAAAAGATATCATTTTCGCATCTGCGAGATTGACAACACGTATGCTATCTACAAATTCAAATGACTCACGTAAACAAAAACGATTCACAAGGTCTTCAACAGGTTTGAGAAGTTGTGCAAGCCACTGAGCAAGTTGATGAGTGGGCGATCCTGTCATCGACAAAGTCGAACACATTGGACAATCATCCTTATCTGTCTTGGGAAGACCATAAAGACGAGGAACAACAGAGCCGGTAGGAGACAGAGATAACAGAGATCAAAGCTGACTTGTCTTTCTGTGGTTAGTGCAACTTATTTGTTTTCTTAAAAACTTACATTCTTTTGTTGCTCTGGAAATATTTGCCAGACCAAATTTTGGACTCTGTTGCTAGCAACGCATTTCTGAACGGCCAATGATTAATTTCATCTTATCCTGCTGAGAACTAATCCTTGATTAGTCTTAGAAATCATCCCAGAAAATACACCTTATTGTGTCTCTTCTTCTAGTTGACTACAGCTACAGGTCGTCTCTTCTTCTGGTTGATCAGAAAGGAAGCATTGGAAAATGCACCGTTAATGAAATGGCACATAATACCATAGCAATCGAACAATGAGCAGCATTTCAACACTATACACGCCAAATTGTGCGAAGTTTCAGTGACTGTTACCAACCGGATCACACAGCAAAGAGACGAAGTCGATATCAAGTTCTACAGAGAAGTTTGTTTTGTAAACGTTTTTTGATGCGCCTGCTAACTTTTTTGATTATTATCGGAGGGCGCATCATTATCGAGAAAACGCTTGCGCAATGATCTGAATTCTGAATCGGAGCAATTTGAAGGAATTGACAGCAATCCGAAAACGACGCACGACGTTTTTTCATATCTCTGCAAGGTATTAAAAATTTGTTTCTGCCCACTTAATAAGTTCCTGCATGTGCCATCGTAATGAATCAGTTTGCATTTCTACCAAAGTGACGCGATTAAACAATGTAATTTTGTGACTGCACTGCCAGTACAAGCAACTCGATGTAGTAATTTATTCAAAGCTGCTTCATTCAGATTGAAGCTAAGAAGCAGGCATGCATAGAGATATCCTTGCAACAGAGTCCCAGATTCATGTTATGCAGGTCTAAGTATGCATTGTAATTGCACAGTTAACAATACATTTGATAAATCACGTGTGTTCTCAGGACAGTTCAAAAGTTACAGCAAGTTTGTGATGTACTCAAAGGCTGATGAAATCGGATTTCTATGAATGTGATTATAAGTGTGCTAATTACTTGCTAAGACCACTCCTTTAGCTTCTCTGATGTGTTGCTGAGAGGTGATACTCAGTTAAATCGTTTTGCGTGCCATTTCATACTAAATTATTTTCCTTGAAATGCAACAAATCGTGGTAGGAACCTCTTAACTAAACTAATCATTCTGATCGATTGAATGGACGAAAAGCTTCAGCATTATACTATTTACATGACTGAGTGCTTATTTCGATAATAAAATATACAATTATTTGATCATTTTGTTATTTGATTGTGGAGTAGTACACGATTCTCGAATATTACAAACTGACCATTCAATTTTGGTCAAGAGATCAGTGTTACTTTCGAATAATGACTTACTTTATATAGTATTAATTAATGAATAACAATGTATAATTTATATTTTATGATACATTATTTGTTATTTATCTATTATTAATCATTTGCTATTATATGTCCTGTAATTCAGCGAAAATCAATTCAAGCCAACTGATGATGATTCAAACTTATGATTCCCTATAAATGCACATTTGCTGCTCTATGAAGTAAGACTTATGATGCAAGTGGCTTAATTGTTCAGTAAACTTCGCGTTTTTTGACTGAACCACCGAGTATCTTGAAGAACTCCAACATGTTGTGAGTTATTGCAAAGTCAAAAAGGATCAAAATAGAAAATCTGACTATTCCAGAATAGTCAGATAGATAGATAGAGGTGCATGACCTGAAATAATTCCATGTCAAAATTAATGACTTTTAGTTTAGTATTGGGAACAGCGGGCTAGATGTACTCTTTGCTTTATGATGAGGAAGGCCCATGATGTTTGATGTTTCCAAATTTTTGTCAAAAAAAAACGGACCAGCTGTTGTGCCCAAGATCTTCCGTGCACCTTCGGTGGACATCATCATGCACTAGGTGACATGCCACGCTCAATTACGCATAAACTACACATGAACCTAAACATCCGTGGTTACGCGAAACATTGCTACAACATCTGTCGGCAGTCCTGTTATACAGACTTTGCGTCTCATGTGTCTGTATGTATCAGAGGCTAAACAATGTGATAGGACCTCAATTTCATGCTCGGGGAAGACAGAACACGCTAAGCGGTTCATCCGTGGTTCAAGCAGGAACGCATACAACTGTAGACGACGCGCAAACTATAAACGCTCGCCCGCGCGTATTCATAAACATTCACAATGTTTTGACAGCTCAGATCACGTGATTTCTGACTCTTAGTGCAGCGCATGTGCGTGCGTAGAAGAATAGAATGTCTTTAACCACGGATGTTTGGGGTGTTCCGTAATTACGCGTGAATTGCGCGTAGCATGTCACCTAGTGTGTGAATCCATTCAAAACCCTCTTCTTGATGAGGTGCAACTTAGATCTACATGAAAACACAAATAGCCTAATTAAAATCATTTCGATGTTTACAGACTTCTTAACGTTTAGACTCTGTAGACCGTTCTGAGACAGGTCGCTTCCAATACAGCAACCACAATTGTTGCAATTGAATGCTGCGATATTCAAGTGATAATAGAAATTTTAGCTATTCGAAATCAATGACGGAGTGAACGCTTTCTTGATCGATTAATGATGGCTGGAATTCAGGATCGAACGGCTCAAATATGCTTTATAAGTGCATGGAAATTGCGGTGGAGCTATTAAAACATTCATTCTGTGCTATGACTGTGAATGCTTGATTCGACTCCGGTTGCTAGTGATTATAGAACAGCTGATTGCATTAAGATTGTATTCTTCTCAAGGCTTGATCACTAAGAAGTTAAATTATTCATTCATCATAGATTTTAAAAAAACGTTAGTATAGAACGGTCAATGATGAATTTCATCTTATCCTGAGAACTAATCTTTGATTAGTCTTCAAAATCATCCCAGAAAATACACTTTATTGTGTTCGAAAGAATAACGGCATAATGTTAAAAGCCTTCAACACAGAACAAGACCGATCATCTCTTCTTCTGTTTGATTAGAAAGGAATCATTTGAACATGTAGCGTTAATGTAATGGCACAATCTTCTGACATAATGCCATAGCAATCGAACGATGAGCAGCCAGTCTCAAGGGGAGGGGAGGTTGAGCACTATCAAAGCGGGCAACACGGCATGCTTCGTCTCATGTACTAAGCCCCAAGCTGTGGTAGTTTGACATTATGCACGCCAATTTGTGCTAAGTTTCAATGACTCACATAGCAAAGAGACACAGACGATGCCAGGTTCTACGGATAAGTTTGTGAACGTTTTTTCGTGCGCCTGCTACCTTCTTTCACAATTATCTGAAGGACCTGCAGTGTACATCATCGAGAAAACTTTTGCGCAATGATCTGAATTCTACGAATCTGAAGGACTCTTGGAGATCGAGCATTTTGAGAGAATCCACGAGCGACACACGACTATTTTCCCGATCTCAGCAAAGCAATAAAAATTCTTTTTCTTACTTTGTAAGTTCCTGCATGTGCCATCGTTTGAATCAGTTTGCACTTCTAGCAAAGTGATGCGCTTTAACAATTTAATTCTGTGCTTTTCATGCAATGTCCTCAGTTGCAAAGCGGGCAACATCTGCATCAACATACCTTTATTCTTTCGAGTTCAATAAAGCGTGTTTTCTGGGATAATTTTCACTATACCTGGCTCGATGGCTAGCACTTTGGCGTTTAGCCCTTTGATCCATATGTTTTCTTTCAAGCAATGTTGATCCCTAAACGGAAAACTTATGACGAAAAGGAAGAGGAGGTCGAAGCGATTCTAATGGCATCACTCCCAACCTGGTGCAATGCCTATGACGGCCGCAAAGAATTCATGCATAAATGGGTCGACTTGCATCATTTTAGCATCTCTTCAATCGACTAATTTCAGGTTTCGCACGCCAGGCTGGGTAATGGGATATTTGACATGAATTATATTTACTAACTTAAGCATTTTGATATAAAGGAAATGTTTGTTTCTTTAGATTTCTCATTTGAAAAATCGAAAGTAAAGAGCTTCGCATTAAAAAAAACAACAGGTGAAAAGGAAGGAACAAAATATGAGTCATATTTTATATATGTCATTTCCTGTGTAACCTGTTTTCGTTACCAAGTAAGACGTATTTCATTGATGCAGCATCTGAACAACAATAGCATTGAATTAGGCCTAGATATTAAATTCTTAGGGACTTTTTGTTCCCTGAATTTCGAGAATGTCAAAAGCCGTCGGGATCCCGTTTATTTGTGCAGTTAATACAATAATGCAAAGAAACTTTCCTAACTTTCACTCGACCACCTACCGCCTTACATAAAACCACCGCTGAAGACCTCTTGCCCACGAGGCTAGTGCATTGGAGGGAATGTCACAATATCTTTTCATTAAATTCCGTTGTTTGCATTCTACTTAATTAGCATATCAAGTAGAATATATCAACTTCATTGTGTATTTTCAGCATGAATTCCGTCACAGCAAGCGTCCTGCTTAATCTCGACATCCTGACGCAGAAAATTTGAATAATGCTGATTTCATGCTGATATATATTACGCTATATTGAAAGTTTTGGAAAGGCCAGTAAAGTTGTTGCTAAAACAACCAATTCAAACAGACACATTGAAGCAATACAAGAATTGTTTGCACTGAAGAAACTTTACAATTAATAATGACAACGGTCAAGGCATATTGTTATCACCCAAACAGGACCTGCGTCATCAGTTGAGCGCTGCTATCCGTCACCGAGATCTCGACCCATTAAACTCAGTATCTCTCAAGATGGTGGGTCATTTCGATTTCGTCCATTCTGCTTTTGTCAATTCGGCTTTCGCCTTTAACGTTCTGGGTAACTCCGTTTTCGCCCATTCCGTTTTCGCCTTCTCAGATTTCGAATTTATTTTCGTCCACTCCGTTTTCGCCTTCTCAGATTTCGAATTTATTTTCGTTTTCTCCTTTTCCGTTTTCGCCCATTCAGATTTCTCCTTTTTTGTTTTCGTCCATTCCGATTTCGCCTTTTCCGATTTCGTCCATTCCGATTTCGCCTTCTCCGGTTTCATCTTTCCGTTTTCGTATTTTCCGTCGTGTCCTTTTCAATTTGGTCCATTCCATTTTTCAGTTAAAGATCATCGGTAGTCGCGAGAGAATGTATTCCGGTAGTCTAGGCCAGGCTTTGATCACTGGCATCTCCAATAAACTGCTGGAGAGGACGAAAACGTCCCTGTATATCCCACAATGAAACTGCCTCAAAATGAACTTCTGCTGACATTTCTGAGGATGCTAGATAAAGCAAATACAAAGTCGCACATGGAAAAAGGCGATTGTATCATCAAAGAACGCATACATATTAATCAATTAGACAGGGAACACAAAATAGCACTTTTGACAATCAAAATTAAGCATATTCTTATGAAACCCTTCATCTTGCAGCCCTGAAGACAAGGCCGATTGAAAATCCGTCGGAATACAAGAGCGATGACCCAAATGAGATCCACATTTGAGTGCAAAGGCAGTTCTACGAGATTATTGCGCCCGATTCTGGCTTTATTTATGGTCAAACGGTTTGCGGCAGTATTTGAAACTCTACAGCGCGATATGACTTTCAATTTGCTTAACTGTATTTATAATCCTAGAAGCAGCAAGAACTCACATTTCATAACTGAAGTTGTCAAAAATGAAAGTATGTGTAATAGTATCAGAACACTGCATGTAGTTAATTAGTATTTTTAACACGATGACTTCATTTCGCTGCTACTTTTATGCGCCATGAAGTCTATAATGTGAAATTTGAGTTCTCACTGCTGTGCGTTTTGTAAATCTATCCATACAAAATTTATTATCCACTCAAACAATCAACTAAGAACGATAGTAAACCCAATTGATTTGTCAAAACTCACCGCATTCAAGGTGGCTCATTTTTATTGATCAAAGTATTTGTTAAAAAGGCCACGCTAAAATATCCATTTTGCCTCCATTTTTGCTGTCCTGACTTGCCTGTTTACAAAAATCAAACAATCAATCTCAAAAGCCAAAAATTCAAAGATGAATCAGAATCAGTGTTAGGAGCACGCAGTTTCAATAGGTCCTAATGATTGTAGGCCTGTATAGGCAGTCTCTCTGAAACGCAGATTGACGGGATTGTTATCAGAGGCTATGATGGATATCTCCAGAAGGAAAACGTCATTTGACAAACATTTCTGCAGATGCTTGTGGATATACATGTATTACCATATTTACACGCAAATGACAGCATACAGCACTGCTGGCATGATACTGAGATCTAAATGCTGTACAAATATTACTTCGTTGACATACCTGAGAAAATGTATAGGGGTAGACAAAAAATTGCGCATTCTTAAGCAACTGATTTGTCAAGATCACATTGATCGTTTTCATCAAATATTTTAACAAATATCAAGACAAATAGATTGTTGATCCTTATCTAAATAACTTCTGATGTCACTTCCATTTTTTGAGTGATTATCTGACATTTGCATAGATATGAAAGTTGTGTTGAATTATACTGATTTATCATTAGTATTGAGTGGATGTTAATATTGTGCTACGTTTGTTTTTATGGTGTTGGTAAATATTCCATGTCAATGAGTGTGAAATTATGGCTACTCAATGCATCAGTTGATTTCTTTTCGAGATTCACTGTTTGAATGCGGAATTCACGCATTAGTAGTATGGCGTGTATTTTCTCATCAGAACGCCGTCTAGAGATGCGACAAATGCGACTATGCGACAAAGACTAACTATACTTTTTGAACGTTTTGGGCAGGGAAAGCGGAGCACAAAATTAACATCCACTCAATGCTATTGATAAATCAGTATATATGAATAAAATATGCCGCTGGCTAAATCGGGAATCAAAAAATCTTGAAGTCGATATTTCGCCTTCAGACAATTTCAGTTCTCTGGTAAATGGTTGTTCTGGTGTAACACTACTTTCGTTTTTATGAGTAATTTGCTAGGATGTTATCTTCTATAAATAGTTAGTATTTTATTTTCTGTGTTTCTGATTATTCTGATGTCTTTGATCGATAGCTTGTGTACGTCTTGAGTTGTATTAGCTGGCTGTGTGAATCTCTCACCTTGTTCCTGTTACCAGTTGTTATTTGGTCCTGAAGAACAATACCGAAATATCGACTTCAAGATTTTTTGATTTCTGATTTAGCCAGCGGCATATTTTATTCATAGATATTTACAGGAATGGCCACTCTTAATCAAATGTATCAAATCAGTATAATTCAACACAACTTTCATATCTATGGAGATGTCAAATAATCACTCAATAAATGGCAGTGACATCAGAATAGGTATGGATCACCAATCTATTTGTTTTGATGGTTGTCAGAATATTTGATGAAAGCAATCTTAACAAATCAATCGCTTAGAATGCGCATTTTTTTGTCAATTTTGTGGATGAAATTATGTTTGTGCAGCAAGGCCCTTTTAATGATTACTTCAACCAATGAAAATGCTGCTTAAAGTCAATTGTATATCATTATTTTCATATCCTTTCCAGCCAGTTTTTTACACAGGTGCATTGAACCTCATTTCTTTATTCCCTGCAGTTCATTTCACTGCTGCTTTCTGAGATCCGCTGTTTTCAGAATGGCTGCGAAACGTATGCATGCGTGCAATTCATGAAAACTACTGCCACCAAATGCACACACCAACAGTTCATAAATTCGTTATAAGCGATCAACTTTTAAAAGTATATTGGCGGTTTATTATGCAAGTAAAACATGAACGCATGCACCAGTAGTTCATACAAGCATCACATGGAAGCATTTGCCAATGACTCACAATAGAAATATATACGACCCGTAGACTACATGTGCATAGAAAGCTACCTTTCCAACAACACATACATGGGCATGTAAAGCAGTGTACACGAACGAGAAGCATTTTCGAGCAACTTATGCTAGCAGCACGTACAGGTATTGCAACATGCTCATGACAAATCCCCGCACATTCTAGAAATACGAGATGCAAACGTAAGTTTACCGCATAAGTTTACTGTCTCAATCTATCCGTAAAATTGGTTGTTGGTGTACATGGTTAATGAAGTCAGTTTTTTATGAATTCATTTTCATACTTCTCCGATGAATTTCTACATTTTTGTTTTTTCCAATTATTATTTTGTCTTCTTTTAACTAAAACATTCACTTCTGCATGTGTTTTACGCATTCACTTTCAACTTCTCTTTGCATTTGCTCTGCTATGAACGTTTGTGCAAAAATGAGCGAATATTTGTGTTCTAATTATTTTTTAGCTAAATTGTCTTGCAAAATATATCCGGGATATTTTCTACATAACGTATCAAACTTTGAGAGATTTATTACAAAATGTTCTAAGCTGCAGCCGTATCTTCCAGCAGCATTATAGTTAGCATTATAGAGAGTATTATAGTAATCACAAAGTTATTGACTATTTAATCCCTATGGCTTAGGCATCTCCTTGTGCCTAATCTGCTCCCTTCAGTCCAGTGAATTATTTAATTCGTTTCAGCTATAAAGTCTGATTTGATAACCTTAAGATTTTTTCTTTTACCATGCTTTAATTTGGTTTAACCAAGCTTTTATTTGTTGTGATTGGTTTGACCAATCCTCCTTTCAAAGTTTAAAGGTCGCTTGTCTGACGATGTACATACCTTTCTATCAGGATTGAAATGCGGTCCTAAAACAGAGGGGCGCATAATGTTACATAATCCTGAAAACATGGGGTCAGACGCGATAAAGCAGTGATTTCTTTATGTGAACGACACAGTCAGCTGGAAGATTGTAAGAGAAATCGATATAGCAAAAATAGTATGAAATCATGCATACATCTGCTACAGAATTTCCGGCATATTTCGAAAATCCTGTATATTCACAATTATGCATATGAGCGCATTCGTCCACTTTGCCCAAGTATTCTCATTCATTCATGCTATTTGAGAAAGCATTATAACTACTATCCGATTTTTCATAATTTGTAAACATGAAGAAATCACAAATATTGAAAAGTCCGATGAGCGCGGTCTCAGGCCATCATGTAACAGTAGTGACTTTTGTTTCACTCCACATGAAATTGATTATTAAAATTCAAAATCAGACTTTTACCACAGAATTTTATTCAGAATATTCATAACGCTTTTAGAATTTTGTCATAATATCCAGATCATTATCATTCGTCAATTAGAACGTCCAGATCATTGTCATAACTCTACCACAGCATCCTGATCATTATTATAGACTATTAGAGCACCCAGAACTTCAGAATACGAACAGTGCCTTATCAGAATTCTGTCAGAATATCTTCTTATTTGTATTTCAATGTTTGTAGCATTATGTTTGTTGTGAAAAATTGACGGATCATGATCGACTTAAAACACAACAAGGACAACAATGACTCTGCAATCGTTCGGCGACAATCTATGATGCTGAAGTTACAACCTCAAGGACTTTTTCTTTGCCTGCAACGATGATGAATTCGCTGATGTCCAATAAAATCTGCTTTATCATCATTCTTTTTTGTCTGTTTTGTACAAATGTTTTTTCAAACAGGTGCGACATTGACATTTGGTGATTTTATGACTTTTATATTGCAAATACTTCAACTGTAAAAGATCATGTGACTTTGAACATGTTATATTTTGATGCTGATTAAGCTGTAATTCTCAAATGAGCTTTATTTCCACAGAGAATATTTGATTGTACCTTATCTGAGATGTTATCTGATTGATGCATTGTTTACTTATGATAAATGTCTTTCTGCGCAAGCATGAGTTTGCCAGGAATAAAATATATGTTTTTAGTTTATCACATCTTGGCACTACGGGATCTGATCACTGTAAGACGGTGAAACTTGTGAAAGATGAACGCCCTTTGACTTGACCAACTGTTTCCAAAGTCATGTAAAGCTCAGGTAAGACTGCCTCAATCAAACCTAATTACGAGTGTTGTCGAACACTGTGAAGAAATCAGTCAACCAATCTTTTGACTGCGACAGGTGAGTTGACTGAGCAAGTGTGAACGGCATCATCAAGAAGACAAGTGTAAAAGGGTTTGTGTCACAGAATTCTCTTGTTTAACTCTTTCAGTTTGCTGGAAGTGCAGACCAATTTAAAATGATGGCACATGCTGGAGCTTAGTGAGTGGGCAGAAAGGAATTCCTAATACCTTACAGAGATAGGAAAAAAGTCGTGCGCTGCTTGTGGATTGCTGTAAATTCCATCAAAATTCTGCGATTGCCACAGTTCCTTCAGA
The DNA here is from genome assembly GCA_907163375.1 of Prostheceraeus crozeri. Classification (NCBI taxonomy): domain Eukaryota; kingdom Metazoa; phylum Platyhelminthes; order Polycladida; family Euryleptidae; genus Prostheceraeus; species Prostheceraeus crozeri. The sequence goes on from CAJQUW010004010.1 coordinate 57,366, forward strand.
TTCGAAGAATTCAGATCATTGCGTAAAAGTTTTCTCGATAATATTGGTCCCTCCAATTTTTTTAAGAAGATAGCAGGTGCACGAAAATTGGTTCACCTGAAGAATTCACAGCCTTCTCTTCAGTATTCTTCACTGAATGCAGCTCAGACAGCGATATGTGACCGAAATGATATTACAACACGTACGCCACTGATGGTGTCCAAAAGTCGGTTGATAACTTATTGTTTGAGTGTGCGCCATTTCCAAAAGTGTGAGATACACGATTTTTCCCTTCTAGACAACGAAGACTGAACGAGCAGATTGTCTAATTCTGTGGTCTCTCCGATCTTCATTTGAAAAGAGAGACCGCGCCTTTTTATCACTACAGCAATAAGTGAAGAATTCATTTTCAACTGATGAAAGCGGTACTCGAAAATAATCCATCAGTACTCGACATGACACAAAAATGCTATCGAAATTTAGTGAAAAAGGAGAATGTTTACACACTTCTTTTCCTTTTGTTATTTTTTGTATACATAGTTTTAGAGCAATACATTTGCCTCTTTCCAGGGCCTCTCTACGCCAGTGGCGGGAGCAGTTGATATATTCCACTCGATTAATCGTGCAGCGGAATCAATCGCACGATTCTTGAATGACCAGGAATAGCGCGATTTTGTCTGCAATAAGACTTCTCAATCAAATCTGCTTAATGAGGTAAAAATAATGTTTCTACATGTATTCACTCTTTCAACGTTGATGCTCGTACATCTGATCATCTATAGCTTGACAGAGTTGCCGTGTAAAGCGATATTTCAGTCCCATGCAACAGTCAATTTCCATTGAAGTTTCCCACACCGCAAGAATGAATTACTTTTTACAATAGGACTAGACACGTACATTTGTATATGGCGGGTACACGATTTATGAGAATCATACAGGTTGATAAGCATAGTCGTCCATATGATGCTATATCTCCGCATTGAAATCATGTAAAGCATTGATAACAATATTTGCATTTAACATGCACATCATGAGCCAGAGATGTAACCGGACCGGCGACCGGCACCGGTATACCGGCGTCCGGCAGTGGACCGACGACCGGCATTGGACCGGCGACCGGATCTTTCGATGAATATATAGAGTTAAACATTGTTGCCTATAACTTGATACCGCATAAGATTACAAGCGAATAGGCCTATCGTGAGGTCAGTTATGGAGGCTGTAGGCCGAAACCTGATATGCGAGCCTACTAGGCTATCGGCTCATAGAGTAGACTAAGCATAAGATTGATGTATAGCTGTAGATAGGCATTAATATAATGTACGGGCCTACGATGCACTATATTTAGGCCTTTATATATAGGCCCATCTTGTACCAGATAGGTCCTTTATAGTAGGCTAGACCTGCCTGTTATATGCTTAGCAGGCCCTAGCTATATGTTAGAATGTTACAATTCCAAGCCTAGGCTAGGAACACTTAATTTGATTTTGTCTAGAGCTAGGTTTATGCAGCAGTTTCGACAAATGCGAAGGCAACACACTCGGCGAGCACAGCATGGCAGCATAAGTGACTAAATGAAAATCAGTTCATAAGGAGTAGGACAAAAATGTCAAGATCGCCAATCACAGGCTGTCTATTGTTTTAGCGTTTGTCGTTGACCTTGCCGGTAGCCTTCCTAGCACCGAGAAACAGCCACTGTTACCTGAGAAGATCGCGCGCCTTGCTAGTGAAAGCACGTGATCAAGTCATCAAGCATCGAACGGGAAAGTGCGTACCGGATAGATATCAGAATTGCCTGCACAGAAGTTTTCACGCCTAGAGGAGAGCGCATACCGTATGTAAATGTGCCTTGAAAACGGCTGCTAAAATTAACAATTTACTGATTGACATGATGGATTCAACATGAAGGACACTTCCTCACATCATACCGGATGAAATTATGCCGATGTGACCGTCTCTGCCGGTATTGGCCGGTCTGATTTTTCAGACCGGCGACCTGCGCCGGTCTACCGGCGACCGGTTACATCTCTGAATTCTGTAGATGATTTCTATAATAACCAATTCAACAAAATACCAACTTGTACATTTTTATGAGCAAAAACTCGAAAAAATGGAGTCAACACCTCAAATGTCACAATTTTACCATTGGAAATACATCGGATTGTGTTATCCTCTCTATTTCTGAAAAGCAAATGATCTGTTCCGGCAGACGCGAAGTTTTGCAGTAGGTTAGAGGTGTACTATGCTATGTGAAAGTTTTATGTACTACCTCGTTCCCTGCACAACTTCACGCTAGCTGCTGGACTATAACTTTATATTTCACAGGATCGTCAGAATCTATGACCATTAGAATTTTAAAGCGGTCAATAATGTACCTCTATTTGTCATGGAATTGCAGATATCAGAGGTATTTCTTGAGATTTCCATGTAGAAATTTCCGTTTTTGAGGATGAAAAACTTTCTATGTGTTAATGTTGCTCATGACTGTGGTCGGAGGTCAATCCGCCTTATATCCTTTTAGTTATAGAAACATTCACCTGCTATTACCGCATAATCGTGTAACTTTGAATTTCCCAAAGCTACAGCCTAGTGCTACAAATATCTATTGTTTTATCTTCATCCTCTCAAATTTTGAGCTCGTGTTGTTGAATAGCTAATACTTCTTTTTATGATGTGTCCTGATGACAATGACGCTTAGCAGTTGAAATATATTGACTTGAAAAAATGAAAAGATGACTTCAAAAATAACAATTTCTTATTTTCAAGTTATTGGTTGGGAAGAGTCAAGATAAATATTGCTGTCAATTGCAAATTTATATTTTAGCAATTAATTTCGATCTTCATTAGAAGAGCATAGCTCATTGCACTCTCATCTAGACTATATAAACATGCAGATTTGATTATCATAGTGATTGCAAAGTGTCAGTTCGCTTGGGCATAGAATAGAAAGATGTTCTCAGGCTTGAGAAATTTAAGTACAACAATTCCTTGACAGCAATAGACACTATGCTTTTCTCCTTACAAGTGCTCGTCAGCGCGGCTTGAAATGGTCCAAGCTAGCTTAAAGCATCTGGAATGGCTGAAAAAGCTGAAGGACTGCACAACGGCTTGCTCTGTGTTTATACATCCTGGCTTTGCCGTGCGGCTGATAATCATAGAGATTGTAGAATGCCTGTTCTATATACTATAAGTTAGTTTGGACCATTACGAGCTAGACTGACGGATCTTTGTCGGGTGAAACAAGTGTCTCAACTGCCAAGGAATTTTTGTGCTCAAATTGTTCAAGTCTTAGGGACATCTTTCTGTTAGATTTGCTAATGTTTTGCAAACGTCATATACATAAATGGCTTGATTTAATTGACGCATAATTATTTCAAGACTGATAGAAGAAGTGGCAAATGCCTACAAGTAGATTCGATAAAATTTGATTGATAAAGATTAGAATAATCAAAACTGATAAAGGAAGATATTAATAATATAAGTTACTTCATTACAGGTGCATGTAGCCTACTTGCAGTACTTCTATGATGCAAGCTTTATGTAGAATTTTAAAAACAGATTGTCAAGACTATTCATGCCTTGCAAGCGACTTTTCATGTATGTTTATATATTATGATGAATTCTCAAACATTTGTAAATTGGCTATCATAGAAAAATTGAAAGGGTATTTACAATTTTAGTTCTAGCAGACTGTAGTGTCTTATACTCTCAATTTTAATGGAAATTGTAAAGCTTTTAAAGAAAAAGGTTTGGAAATCAAAAATAATGCCAGCTAGACTAATTGTGAATTTCTAGTCACAGAATCGAGTTATTTTCGATTAATCGTGCTCTGAGTCGCACGATTCGGAATCGCGCCCGCCACTGCTCTATGCGTGTTTCTGCTCCTTTACCGAGAATATTTACTGCATTTTGCTTCGTCCGTCAGATGAATGTCCCCAAAACCCTATTCATATCGGCTTCTGGAGCGCATTGACAACTTCGCGATATTCTATCCGACTATGATTATTTATCAACATGTACAAAGTGAGTCTACTCTTGAAACTATTGCAATTTGTGGCGGGCTAAAATATTTATTGCATTAGACTAAATCGTAAAACCGGTTTTCGGTATCATTGAAAAATAGGAATTGCCGGTAAAACCGTACTGGTAATTGGGCACAATCCGTTAACTTCCGTTAATCCGTTAATAAACGGAAGTTAACTTTCTTTTAACTTTTTAACTTTCTAAAAAAAGTTAACGATTAGTTTAACTTCCGCTAGGCTACTCTCATGGAAGTCCGCTAATCCGTTTACTTTTTTGATAAATATGCGGCTGAGAGCTCAGCTCATGATGTCAAGTCAACTAACTGTACATACAGACCTTTGAAGGCTGAGTTAACTTAGTTCACCTTCGTTCATCGTGCACTCTGACAACAACGCGCGGCGTCATACAGAATTCGCATCGGTATTTGCGTGAAGCTATATTCTCTTCACACAATGAGGCAGACAGTGTCAGGAGCGCAGTCATACAAGGTCACAAGAATCGATTCTGTTCCCCAGTGCGGTCTCATTTCGTCTACGCGCATGCTCCGAAATGCCGAACGAATTTCCTTAGTGCAGGAAGAATATGTCAGCCTTGTGTGCAGCCTTATGTGCAAGCATGTTTTATTCCTTTCCTAATGACTCAAATGAAAAAGATTGATAGATAAAAGCTTTGTAGAATAATTCATCAGAACAAACGACTTTACATTTTGTGAGAAACATTGGCCTGAGAACTGCTGTGGGATTATTTAAGTTAAGAATTTTCTTGTTTTAAGGTGATTTAAGTCCTTTTCGAGAAAAGCTGCATGGATAGCAAAGATGTAGGCTTATAAGTTTTCACAAGAGGTGTATGGGTCCCTAGCCGAAGAAAAATAAAGAAACTAAGAATAGCAAGAAATTTATCTGTGAAGATACAATGTTAAGTAAAACACGCCTTTAAAGATGACATAAAATTTAACGAATTAACGGTTTAACTTTAATTTCCGTTACTTAATCACTCACAAATTAACGGATTGTTGTTAACGGAACTATATTTTTTAATTAGAGGAACAAATTTAACGGAATAACTTTCTTTTTAACGATGCCCAACACTGCTGGTAATTACCAGTACTGCGACCCCAATTATCAACATCTTTGCATCATCCTCATTAATTACTGTAATCTCAATTATAGTTCAAAAGAAGGGAAATATCATTAAGTGAAAACTTCTTGCTTGGTCTATCGCCACACTTTTTCTCTTCCGAAGTCAAGGAATAAGACAGGTCGTCTCTTCTTCTGTTTGACTAGAAAGGAAACATTGGAACATGTAGCGTTAATGAAATGACACAACCTGCTGACATAATACCATAGCAATCGAACAATGAGCAACCAGTTCAACATTAAACACGCAAATTGTGCAAAGTTTCAGTGACTGCTCACACAGCAAAGAGACGCAGACAATATCAAGTTCTACAGAGAGATTTGTGAACGTTTTTTCGTGCGCCTGGTGCGTTTTTTGATAATGATGAGAGGGCCTAACATTATTGAGAAAACTTCTGCGCAGTGATCTGAATTCTTCGAATCTGAAGGAATCGTGGCGATCGGAGCATTTGAAGGAATTCACAGTAATCCGCAAGCTGCGCACGATTGTTTGTCCTGTCACTATAAGGCATTAACATTTCTTTATGTCCACTTGCCAAGTTCCAGCATGTGCCATCGTTTTGAATTAGTTTGCACTTCTAGCAAAGTGATGCGCTTAAACAATCCAATTCTGTGGTCTCAATTATATCTGACATGTGATTTTCAAGGCAAAATACAATACGTGATGTGTAAATTTTTGCGACAATTCGTTTTCCCTATCAAATAGATTCAACTAAGATGGATCTATCTCCTCATGATGTTAGGAAATCAACATTGTTCACATTTATAGAGTATTAACCAAAATCAGTGGAATCACAAATGAATTTTATCCTCTCCTGCAAAATTGCCTGGCCTTTCTAGTCCTTTATTATTACAGAGTGTCTGAATTCTATGGCATCACCTGATCTTCATCATTAAACATCATTCTTAGATCTCTTTCTTCAGTCTTCAATGATTCCCATGTTCAGCAGCATAGACATCTGACCTTTAATGATAACATTGCCCTGAATACTTTACTCTTATAGTACTGTATATAAAAATAATTGCTGTGTACTTTCACATTTGCTTCATTTATCTCGGGAACATGACACTTCTGTTTCATTATGCTAAGCAGCTCAAACGTGTGCTAATGATGCATTCAACTGTGGATTGTTAATTATTCACATTAATTAACCACGCCTCGTTCAGTTTGTCAATAAAATCACAGACAAAGGGAATTCTGTATGCAATTTCTTGACGACGCATGCACTCTTAATCCGTGTCAAATAAATGAAGCATTTCCGTCCGCTGCAACTCTTAGAAAATCTCCGGAAAAGTATCCGTCATATCTGCAAAGCATAAAAGCAAAATCTGTCATATTTCACTATCAATATCTATCAGCAAAAGACCGACAACTTCAACCCACCGCAACTTTAATGAATTCTGATGCATAACATACAGAGAAGTCAAATGAGATGGTATCATGTAACCAGAACGTTCTCATGAAGATCTTGATAGATGATTCTGACAGCCAGTGTTGTGTTTAATTATTTGCTCATCTATCGTCTCGAAAGAAAGATCTGCATTCACATTGAAAGCTGACTGGTTTTTCAAGCTCAAATTGTACCAGCATGATAGATATTAGGTTGTACAATCCCGGGATAGAGAAAATACTATTAGTTTCATGCAGATTGAGGTTTCTACCTACGATTTTGCCTTTGTATATGTTAAAATTGATTAAATAGGCGAACCTGCCTATTTAACAATTAATAAATTGTAATTCTAAATCATTATTTGTAATGAAATGCCTCATGTGAGGTACGTTTATATTTTGCGAGATGAGACATTTTTTAAAAAAATACGCTTTCACGTCCTGTAGATTTGCACAAAGTTTTCTTGTTCAATTCATTTAAATACTGATTGCATGATCAAGAGAGTTGATTTGAATAATAACAATATAGTAGGTCAGCCAACCGAAGCTCTAAAGAAGTTGCATGCATAGAGTAGGTATATTAGTTAGAGTGGTAACTCCGCATTTATTAAATCGCCAATGTGTATACACTTTCGATTTTATTAGATGAACTCGAGGGGATATAGTTGGGCATTATTACCAAGTGTGAGATAAGCAAATTTTTGCAGTTTTGAAGAAATTACCACAGAATTGAATGATCATGATTGTAATACAGAAGGAATGATGGCATTCTACAGATCCTCCGTGCCATGACAGCTTTGGAAAGTCAATGTTTATTAAATTAGCAATTCGATAAGTTCTTATTACTTTCATGCTCAACCTCAAGAGTATTTTCTCCAGCGTGATCGCATCACAAGGAAGCTGCTACTGATAGAGGAATATAATTAATAAGATAAATTAATTAAAGACAATGTTCATTATTAAGTTTAAAAGATGCAAATAGATCCACATCACTAATCAGATTCAAGAAATGAAGCACAAATTAGGTGAATTATAAAATCATGCCGATGAAAATTGAATTAAAAACTTGAAGTTTCAGTCAAGAAAGCAAAATCAGATCTCGACCTTTTCATGAAGACTTCGATTATAATACGGCTCATAAAAATCCTTTGATAATCAGCTTAATTTCCGTTTAATTAAGAGGCTTGTTAGCGGATATTCAGTCCTTTTGATATCCGGCACTTTTCATATTACTTATATATCGTGCTCATGGTAATAGCATAATTTGCAAAAATTTGTTTTTTTTAATACATTAATAAATAATTAATAAATCTGCTCAAATAATGTTTTGGACCGCATTAACGTTATTTTCGAAAAAATCTGAATCATCTCACATGAAAATGTTCACTGCATATCGTGACTTTTTGAGTCGCCACTCTAACTACTACCGTACCGGTATATACTTACTCTATGCTCTTGACTTAGTACTTTTCAGTTGATAAGAGGAAACATAGAAAATATCATTTTTACCAAAAACTGCGATCTGCGTCCCATTGGATTGACATGTGTTTTTCCTTGATCTTGTTCGACAAGAACAAGAACTCGACAAACGCGCAGAATCATAGTAGGCATAGAGTGTGCATTCTGAGAAAGTCTCATTTTCGGTCTCGTTCCCTGCAGAAGCTCGTTCTGCCTGCTGGATTATATCTCCTTTGCCATTAGTTGCATCTGATTGAACTTTCACTATGATGGAGACAGAACACTAGGACACCTATGGATGTGGATTACAAATGCTGCTTCGGTTTTCTAACTTACAGGGTCAAATAGGCCTACCTTAGATTTCCAATAGGCAACACGAATCCAAGAATATACAATATTGGCCAGAATCGATCACTCAGTTAATCAATTTGTTTTGTTTTCTACTGTGGTTGAATCTGCAGACACCCTGACCCCTCTGCGGAAATGCTTTTGTAACAACTGTCTTGTAGGACTATCTGCATGATAAGTGAGCTGTCATGGCTTAGTATTACATGTGGTTGTCGGCTTGAAGTCGCACAGACCACGAAAATTCGGGCTATCCAAAAAAGATAAATGCTGATTTTTGCCATTAGCTGATGGAAATTGGAATACTGCGAACGGGTTCCAGTTACGATCTTTTAGAAAACCAAATGACGGAGCTCAACCCATTTTATGTAACACGCTTGAAGACTACCAAGATGATGAGGTGCATCTCGATTTGCGGTCTCAACTGTGAAAATGTTTTGCTGTTGAAAAACTATGGATTATGGTTTTTGACTGAAGGTACAAGCATTAAAGCTGCTAGCCCAGAAACTCTGAAAACGAAAGTACTGCCATTCATAGTTATCTAAACAGTGCTTTTCACTCACAACATGATGCCGCCCTTGAAATTGGAGGCAATATGACTCTGCAATTGCACTGCTGAGACCTTTAGTCCATTATCGAACATTCACTATAGACCTCAATCCTGTTGAAAATTGATGGGTCTTGCTGAAACAAACCTACAAACCAGACATCTTTACCTACAAAACCAGACATCTTTACCTACGAAACCAGATATCTTTATTGGAATTGAAGAAAGCTATCACGGCAGTGTGGACGAAGTTGACAAATGGAATTTTGTGCAAAAAGTTGAACTTCTCGATGCCTGACAGCATTTGTGGGGTAATTCAGAAAAAGGGATACACTCCAAATGCTAACCGGCGGTCACTCATGTAATATTTAGATAAATATATTATTTGGATTGTTATTTGACTTCCGTTTATAATTCACTTTATACAAAGTTATGTACACTTACCAGCATCACACTAAATTTATCATCAAAAACACAAAACACACATCTGAGTCATCCATTCTGGCCAATACTATACATGTATATCAAAATATTTCAATGAATCATCCAAAATGAATCGAAGATTGATACATGTACTGAAATTTTGGGAACAATAAAGTTTCCAAAGTCTAAACTCGCCTCGGGGAAAATGGAAATGATAAGAAATTTGCACTCCAACGTGTACTTTGGTATCGAAATATTCGTGCAATTCCTTTCTGAGCGTTATCAGAAGAACAAAAGAAAAAACTTTACTTTTTTGCTCCTCCTATAGCGCTCAGAACAGATTTGAAAGAGTGTTTTGATTTTGAAGCTCCAGGCTCATTCGAAACACTTCAAACTGTGACAGTTCATTTTCAAAGTACTGGAAACTTTCTTGAAACCAATACTTTTTGTTCTCATTATATAAATGCGCAGTCATCGAATCTAGGCAAAGACGTGCATGCTTCCGTCACGATTTGAGGTTCTCAATTTTCCGATGCAGAGCATCTGCGCGCAGCATGAGAACTCTGTCTCAAAAGGTAGCGTGAATATGTCTAATTATTTGTATTTTTAGCATATACTCGGAAGGAAATGTCATATTGGAACTTTCTTAGAATACTTTGAACTGCTTTCATTTCCTTGATTAGTTCACCAAAATTCCCATAGAAATATAAATGTCGCAAACTCTTTCTACAGATTTGCATTATCATTTCCTGTCCTTTTTTCAACTTTAACTAATCCTGTGTTTTCTTGTCTATTCAGGCATTGTTGGGTATCTATATAATGGCAACATAGAAGCAGATAAAGAACATATTATCACAATTTCCACAGAAATAAAACTCTTGCGAAATATTCCACACCGAAATTTGAAGACTTTCTCAAGGATTTCATTATTATTTCTTGTTCCTGTTTAAAATTCAACAAAACCTGTGTTTTGTTGTTTATTTAAATATCAGATTTCAACTGCTTAAGGATTTTTGTCTTCATAAAATCATAGGGATAAAGTACATGTATATTTGTTTCACTATTCCATGCATGGCCAGGTTTTACAGATTTACATGTATGTTTTCCTATTTTATGGAAAAATAAAATCTACTGGTGATTAACGCTCGGATTCTATTGCAGATTAATGACCTAGCATGTTGGATATTATCTCCAGAGAAGATTGGAATAAATGAATTTGATCTGCATACGGTCAAATAATAACTGCTGTTAATATAGGTTTGAGTTTGGCCTAATAGAAGGTCAAAGAGATTATTTCTATTCAAAACTACGCTTTAAAAATGCGAATACTTTTCATTTTTAAGTAATCTATGATGATCTGTGAGCATGAACAAGCATTCAAATTGTGTAAAGCTCATCCGCACTACTCATATATGTATTTATTAGTAGTACTTCAAGTATGTTTAAGAAAATATTTCTTCCTCCTTTATAATTGATCACGAAAAAATGTTGCTGTTCAATTTTTACTGTATTCACGACATGTGACATGCATGTGACTAAACCGAAAGTTGCAAGTATTGAAATAGCGCAATGAAGTAAAAATCAATATAGATGAATGCACGGAAGAGTTAGAAATATTTTCGTACAGCTGAAGCATAATCAAGTCATTCCACTTTTCTTCTACATGTGGGATATTATGTAAATCCGAACAGTCACTGAACGGGGAGAGTTTCCGAATATTAGATGGAACTTTGTTGGGCAGAAACCTTTCCCTATAAAACCCAAAGGAATTCTGACCATATCTGACGCAAAGTAAGTATATAAGGGAAGTATGGAATCAATGGTTGATTTGTGGCGACAGCTATGATATTACTTTTTCGCCAGCTCTTATGAGCAGTTTTATTTGATATCGCAATCGACAACAGAATAGTATTGAAATATTGAATGGAAGGGGCTGAATAGCTATGTCAAAGCTATGAAGTAGTGAAAAATTACATAGTTATCCGTAGACATCTGGAAGACAAAAACATGAGATGAAGATCCATTTCTATGGTTAAAATGCTAGATTCGATTTGGCATAGAAATTAATTGATTATTAAGGTATAGACGACTACAAACCACTCTATACGATTTAAGGAGGGGGTGGGGTACTTATGATTGCATTCATGTACTGTGTATGAACGTGTTTACAAACTTTTGCCCACTGAACATCTGAAAATCTTTGTATCGAATCTAGAAATACTTCATTTTCTTATTGATAACCAGTTGTACATACATTCATTGATCAGTTTTAGATTTCCATTCATGAATGTACATGTATGTTGCAAACATGATGGACCTTACCTACATTATATACTATTTTAGTCCTAATGTTTTCATCTGATTATGAAAGCATCCTATATGAAATTTAGTAATTATTTCATTGACATACTAACATCTCATTTTCTTCTTACATCAGAGTATTCCCTTGTATTTCCTTCTATGATCAATAGTAGTATTTGATGATCCGTGTTGAGATAACAATTTATGAAGAAATAGTCAAATTCTGAAATGTTGTCACTAAATTATTGATGTATCACGTAAATGACTGTTTTTGTTAGTGATGAAAATAATGAAAAATGATGAATGACGCTCCAGCCTTAAGCTGCAGATACTTTGTATTAATTGCATTCGAATATATTGAGCAATTAATACAATAGTTCCTCGGCTTTCGGCAAATCACTGAAAAGTAAAATTATATTCACAACAGAAAAAGGAAAGCAACACGAAACATTCAGATGCAGATGAAAACATTTGTGACGCAGATTTGATTTCATCGGTTGAAACATCATAGGCTGCATCAATTCACAAAAGGCCTTCAACCGAAATTTGTATTATAAAGCTATATAGAATAAGCCACAAAACGTTTGGTTGATCACTTTTGGTTTGATCACTTGTGCCAATCAAATTTCGAGTGCTGTTCATTCAAGTTTTTGTCTAGACGTTGCGAATAATTATCAATTAATTCCACCGTACATGTTCATCTGACATCGGTATTAAGCATTTCAAAGTGAAGTATAGAGTATTGAATACTGATTGCCTCATACTGAGAATAATGAAAGATGCCGTAGAGAGTGCATGATCAAATACGTTCATTGTCATACATGTTTCAATACGTGAAACGTACCATCGTCAGTTAACAGCAACAGTGATACATGCGCAAAGACTTAAATACATCCAAGAGTTCATTCAAAGTGAGCGCTAACAGGCATAACAAATAACAAAGAAAAACAATTTCAAAATAATAACAACTGAAATGACTCGGTTTGGGTATTCATGAGTTTTTTTGTTGTTTTTTGTATGATTTAAGCAATAAAGCTTCTCCAATACGAGTGTAATTAGTATGTAATAAAATAGAGAACGACTTTTCATTTGGGAAGTGCTCATGAAGAGAAATTTCAGAGGCTGGTCTGCCATTAATGTGTTCTTTGATCCTGGTATAGAGATGGCAACGAGTTTCCCCGATGTAGCACTCTTGACACTACTTACAACTGTATCTATAAATTAAGGAGGAATGCTCGTTAAAAGGGATAGGATCTTTATAGCGACATAAATGTTGTGATTTGTACGTATTGTAAGCTATCTTTAAACGACTATTTTTTAAAAAGGAATTTATTCTATGAATCTTCATCGATATTTCTTTATGACTTTCGGGGAGATACGGTAGCTTCCAATAGTTAGAAACTTTAGTATCATCAGGTTTAGGGTTATAAGTATCACACTTATTGAAAACATAATCGATGAAAGAAGAACTGTATCCATTCTTAAGAAAAATATTCTTTTGAAAATCGCCTATTCTCCTGATAAATATAAAATAAATGCTATTAAAGCATTATACACTAGATTGCAAAAATTAACGACCGATCCTCATATTTATCTTATATCTCATATCTGACGGCAGTCTACAATTTCGGTTGCAAAGACTCATTACAGCGTACACTTGACTGATCGCATGCGGCAAAATATTTAGCGAGAGGTAATGGAGCACAACCTTTAGGAATTGGTCATTCTCAACATATTCTCGGGGTTAATTGATTCAAACGATGCCGTTTTCCGCCATATTGACTGCATTGTCATGAATAATGCCATATACCATCAAACCAGAGATAGGTGCCTTTATATCAGGGATGCGGAGTCCGATCAAAATGATAGAACTCCGACTCTGGGGATTGATAGGACTCCGACTCAGACTCCGGGTGGCAAGTATATAAAGTCCAGTATTTTGAAAAACAAACCGGCAACCTACATCATAGATCATTATAGGCTTAGCTAAACCAATGTTGGTGATCATTTATCAATCATTATCGATGAAAGTTAACAAATGTCGCTTTCAGTTAGATGCATACGATTCGTCTCCTCCAATCTTCTTGATGTGTGCTTCCCATGGTTTTTCTCCAGTCTCTACCAGGCAGGAAAATCCCCATCATTCTCCAAAAGTATGAGTACTCTATCGATTTTAATATGCGCTTTAGAGGAGCCATCACACACGTGAGGGTTAAAGGTAATGTTCTCAAACAAACTGGTGTTTCATTTTTGTTTCTGATGTTACCTTTGGCGCGTATGTGTGATCGAGGCTAGGAAGGTTTGTCTTCTCTACTAAATCACCGAGTGAAAAGATAATCCTTTTTTTCACTATCACGGGTCATTCCCTCAACTATTACAAGCTTTACATGCGCTGCTGTCTCTGTACTTTTGTTTGACAGAGAAAGTTGACATCAAGACAGTGACAGCTATGCACGAGGATAAATAATTTGCTTGTACTATATTTCGGGTCTAGTTATAGGCCGGAGTCCGGAGTCCTATCATTTGATAGGACCCCGACTCCGACTCCAGCAAAAATGATAGGACTCCGGGACTCCGACTCCACATCCCTGCTTTATATCCCTCGCTGCTACTCTCAGGCATCTAGTGAACATTGCATGCAGCTTCCTCTTGCAGGGAGAGGATAGGAATGTGTGTAATATTGACATGTATTCAAAATGGGGCATAATATAAGTTTGTACGAACTTCCATCGCACAGTTCTATTAACAGAGTTCTCAAGTCGACGTATAACAGTCAGCTTCCATGCAATTATGCGTGACAAATATTTTATTTGTTTTTCGTATTTGAACGCTCCATCAATGCGCAGTTCAAGTAGATTAATGCTGTTATTGACATTAAGCCAAAAGACCAATGAAACAGTGCTCGCACACCAAATCATTACAAAATGCTGTTGAAGTCTTTTTCATTTGTTGACAGAATTTTCTGATGGCAATTATCAATTCAACATTCAGACTTCTCCAAGATGATACAAATCTACCATTATAGCATAATTTAAGTAAAAACTGATAATTTGAAAGTGTTCATCGGGGCTTAATTTTATCACATCGACAACTGATATTTTTCAGAAAATTGCAAATTCAGATTTTAGAATGTTATTTATAGCACAAACATCTGAAGTTCAGGAAATTCAAATGCAACTGTTGATTTTGACATGCCCGAAATGTGCATGGGATGCTTATTTGAATTGGTTTCGCTGTTTAGTTTAGGAGATCTAGAGGGGGGAATGTTGACCATCCCCCAACAAAACGTGCTAAGTAAATGCCGCAAATGAGTTGAATTAAATGGTTTCGAACGAATAATCCCCATAAATGTTTTCC
>CAJQUW010004011.1:0-111377 GCA_907163375.1 Prostheceraeus crozeri
GTTTGATGAATATAAATGATTGATGAACACATGTGCGGTGAAAGCAACTGTTTTAACATGACATCAGATGTAGAAAGATCACCACAGTCATTTTCGCAGTATAGAATGAAATGTTCTTGAAGCATAGTTTAAGCTTCGAGATAGATTTTGTTGTATACAGTGCTATGTATGCCTTACTTGCCACCCGGTTAATATTTACAACATTTAACACCGATTTTCAAACATAATCTTCGTGTTGAAGTTTCGTTTCAGTCTCAATATAATGTGAAGTATGTTCCGTTTTTTATTGGAATTCATCTATGTCACAACTTGTCAGGAGGATCCGAATGAAATTTTGAGGTTTTTTGATGCAGTATTTCAGTAGCAAGACTAAATTTTGTTGGAATAAAATCGACAAACATCCAATCTGGGGTTTATTACTGTGAATGTGCTAAAAGAAGCACGACTTTCATACATGACACCTTATGTTCTAATGATCCCTTTCATACTATTATCGATGTCTTCATTGATGTATGGCGGGTTTAGTGCTAGATTCGTGACAGCTATTTTTTTGGTTTGATGTTTTTTTGAATATTGTTGGCAAATCTGTTTGGGCCTAGCATTTGGTCAAAACATTTCTGATCCTTCTCATGGCTGGTAGGATTAGAACAACTTTCACTGATTCATTTTCTTTTTTTGGTGGCTCAAGATGCTTGTGGACTGAGCTGCGACTTCACATCCGAGTATCTTATCATCTATGCTGGCGTCTTGCGATGCCATGTCTTTCACTACCTTGATGTCAAAAAAAATTTCAAGATTAACAGATAATAATGACGAATATAGATGAGCCTATTACTATTACATCATAATTAGGAATGTTTTAGCTTTGAATGCTCAAGTCAAGTCATGGTGATCTTTCCCTTGATGCAACGCGAAAGTTCGTGATAGTTCATTTTTTTCTGTAACAAAAATGAAATCGAAAATTGGTTTCTATGGAAACTTTGATAATTGTACATGGAATCAATTCTATCGAAACTTCATGCTATTATCACGCTATCATCATAATCCAGGCGATATTCGGAAATGTTCATCCGCTTGGCTTCCAGAAAATTTTGGATGTCTTATACCGATTTCACCCTGCATACCGATTCCACCCCACCCTACCCTATGCGACGAAGAGCCAGCGAGAAAAAGGAAGATATCTCTTCTATCAACGTCTAACTCAATAAACTTAAATCTGCATGATTCACGATTACACAATCATTCATATGTATACTAGCACTTGCATAAGTCAGAATAGAATTTTCATTTGATACAGCAATTAAACATGTATATCCTTATGTATCATACAATTCCGTAGGTATTTTGTGTTTTAAGATGGCAACTAACGCGATAATACATTTTGTTTATAAACCTGTAATTGTCCTGTATGTTGCCTGTTGCCGTCAAGTCGGCTGAGACGTTTAACCAGTATGACACATCTGTCGCAGCGGCTATTGGCTGCCTTATAGATCTTTAACTGAATGCTCAAGCATTTAACATAATGTTTCAATTGATTTTCTACTCATTTTGAAATTTAGAAAGTCAATTTAATCTTGTAGAATGTATTTCAACACTTACATGTAAGAAATCTAATTTTACGTGACCCTTGAAAACCCTTGAATTTTTTTGTTCGAAAAGCCGCGGAACCTGCTACATTTTTCAAAAGTCTCAGGTTTGACCCGACCAATATTCTTCGGCCAACCCGAACACACTACCACAAGGCCACGGCGCCGGTCAAAAATTATGAAATTAATTATTAACTATGGAGCTTGGAATAGAATGCGATAATCAATAATCTGTGGTATATTGTGCATACTTGTTTTGAAATCGATGTTGACATTGATAGTTGACCTCGTAGAGATTTCAATTGAGTTAGCATTTGATTTCCAAAAGGTTTTCTTTTTATTTCTTTCCTAATTGATTAGGCCTGATCGGCGAAATATATTTTGACGCAATTTATTCATTTTTGTGTGTGAAAACCGAAAAGCAGTCACGTTCTTTTATTAATATCAACTTGCAAGAAAATTATAATTTCATCAATATCATGGTAATATATCTTGATATTTATATATATTTCAGAGATCAAGCAAAAACTGTTGTGCACAAATCACCTACTCAGTGTCACCTTGACACCACTTCTTCATTCGTTCAATGACGTCATTAAGATATAGAAACATAAGCTATGAAATTGATGGTGAAAAATGCACCCAGCTACTTTGATCATAGTGCAATTGCCGATTACTATCAGAATCTCTGAACAGAAATGAGCTTTGACATTTGTCTGATTTTACCTGAACAATCATTTTTATCCATTACCAGCGATCGAATGGCAATGGAAGGAGTGGCTTTCAAGACTTCTATCCATTTTTCGTTTTTCCCTTACATTACAATGTGGCCCAATGTACACATTCTGTTATCCTGAGCTAATTCTGAAGTTCTTTGTTTATCTTTCTATAACTTGATGCCGTCATTGAACGATCAAAGAAGTGCTGTACTTAGGTGACTTTCAGGTTCAATAACATTGAGTAGATTTGTGCACCGCTGTTTTTGCTTCATCTCTGAAATATACAGGGATGTTAAATTTTCGTCGGGGGGAGGAGTCCCCACGAAGTCTGCCAAATGCATTTTATATTTTTTCTATTTGGGATGCCTTTAAACATGAATTTCCACTGGTGCTCCCGTTACCACATTCTCATTCCTGAGTATAGGCTAGATATCAATATAATTGTTGAAATAAATTTTATCAGCTAAATGTTTAATATTTTGGTGCTCTTGTAATTGCGTGTTCTATAATTATGGCCTACGTGTGACTATAATGTGGCTTCAAAATTTCCTTTTTTGTGATCTTTTATATCTTTTGAATGGTTTGTAGAAGTATCTTATTATATTCGATTTTTATTAAAATGTCCGACCAAAGCTAGTTTTGGCGTCGGAATAAAGTGGCAACTAAGAATTCGGTATTCCCAAGTATTAATGCGTGTGAATGACGAATCAGGAATAAAATAATTATTCAAACGAATATTTGCGTCTAAATAGCCTCACTATTTGGCTATGGCTTTTCTTACCAATTTTTGCAAGTTGGAATAGCCACGCCGAGTTGCAAAATTGGGATTCTCGTCGAAAGCCATGCTTATTCCGACGCTAAATGTTGTGAAAATAAGCAGTTGCATGTATCCTTGAAGTTATTCGCTTGCAACGGTGCGTCGGAATAATGATTCTATTGCTAAATAGTTATTCTCACGAATCATTGCGTGGGAATAACTGGGCTACTGAGTCCCGGTTATTCCGATGTACCTATTGGTCTATATTCGTTAGTCTTAAAATTTGATAGTTGTGCATTAATAATTTTCTTCCACTCATGACTAAGGCCAAGCCAAAAATATAATTTGATCTTTGCACTCGCACAACAAAGTAATTTATTGGTGTTCGACAATATTTTCCTTTCAAAGCATACTTGCACCAATGGCGGAAAAAGCCGTCAAGTTGAAAATTCTATGTTTCCCTTGTGATACATTCTGTATGTGCAGATGTTCAACCGGCGGGCAATGAAAGTGATTGTAGCTGGTAGTGTAACTACCGGGTCGAATGGTTGTACTACTACAATAATCAATGCATTAATGATTATTTATATTTTTGTCAGGCCTATCTTTTTTTTTTTTTACTGAATTTTCACCCCTAGCACAGCTATTAGCCATGAACGAAGCTAGGGGTTACTCAATGAAAAGTAACAAATTGTATTATTTTGAATAAATAAAATTTTAAAAAAAACAGATCTTCCAATCTGATTAAGCTGTCCCCATCAGAAACCTATTCGCACGCCTCTTGAAAGTATCAAGATTGTATTGGTCAGGGAAAGTGGTCTGGGGAAGCTGATTCCAAAGCTGTGCCGTGCGAACAAAAAAGCTTTTCGAGCGACTCACAGTACGTGCGCGTTCTAAGCTCACATTATAGCATGTGAGTGCATTAGCTCTGCGTGTGCTTCTGGAGAAGATCTTAGGTTTGGGTACACACTCATTTACTGCAGAGCTGCTTCTACCGAAATAGTACCTGTAGAAGAGACTGAGTGAAGCAACATCCCGTCTGACGGAGAGCGGCTGCAACTTGCTAGCAAGTTTTTCACCCATGAGATTCTTGACACGTTTCTCAACCCGTTCAAGGAGGTTAAGATGCGTCTATTAATGTGTCTATTAATTTTGCTTTATTTGATTGCTAATTAAATTTAGTAAGTTAATGTATTCAATTATTTTATTTGTATTTTCAAAATTTTCTCCGAAAATTCCTATTTTCAGGATTCTTTGTTTTATCTTCAGTACAATTTTCTCTTATGGCAGAGAGAGAGAGAGAGACGGGTTGAACCTTGAAAGCTCGGCGTTTTCTTTTTTACTGAAAGCTTCCTAACTTTAGTTATTCGTAGAATGAATTGGTTGCCATTCCCAAAAATGTAAGTCACAGTTAGTGGTTGAAATAATTTTTCAAAAATAGACCTCATATAACCTGTTGAGAACGGAGGACGACAGCTTCTCCTCGTTATCAGCTCCCGAGTTGCGTTTATGGTAAACAGCCTTAAGTGCTAAGGACGAGCTGTGTCGGTCCAAGTTACATTGAATCTGTGCCAACTCGACAGATAGGCTAGTTAACGTCCTCGGTACTTGAGACGATAAACGAAATTGCTAACCCGTGTTCAAGATGCGAAATGATTGCATTCTTTGACACACTCCTGCTTTTCGGAACTTCTGAGTTTCTAGTTAGACAAAGTGTGGTGAGATATGCTTTTGTTATTAATCGGTCGAATGACAGAAAATTTCCGCAGCTCCTGGTGTGAGCAACTTGAACTTCAGCCAATTAAGAACAACGTAGGCCTATCACTCTTTTTCTCGTAATGGCGCTTTGTGGAAAATGACTTGTTGGCCTACATGTATATGTCATACGTAATGCTGCACAGGAAACGAGGTCGTACCTGAACCTTTCACCTACTTTATGCCTCTTGATTATTGCAAACTTCACGTCTGCTGGATCAGATGTTTGACTTTCATACATAGCCTGGATTGAATGGCTCCATGTGTTTCCAGTGGCGAAATCCTGTCATATTTGGTTATAAGCACGATCTCATGGAGTAATTGACTGAGATTGATGACGAAAGGGTTTTCATTCAATAGATTTGTTGATCTAGTGTCATATGAGTGGTCGTTCGAAGCAAATGAACGAAGTGTAAGTTTATACCTACAAGACAACTGATCCTCATCCGTGCGGAATGCATCGTATTTTTGCTCTCTAGTATTGAACGCAAGGTTTACTCAAAAGCAATATTACTTTACGGAAGGTTTCTTGAAAGAGAAATGATTTGTACTTGCGAGTGTAACCGAATATGGCAAAATTTCTTGGAGTTCATCACACTTGCTGCCAGTCAAGGAAAATAGATATTGAGCAAAAGTGACCACTTATTTAAGAAATACCCCTCTCCCTTGCATCTTCCACTTTAATCTGCAGTCAATTTTTTCAGTCTAGGCTATTTATGAAAGACAAACTATCTGACCCGGCAGACATGCAAGTTTTTTATCATATTCCAGAGGTGTATGGTGTTCAGGTACGATCTGGTTCCCTGCACTGCACAATTTCTTGCTTTCTCCCGAACAAAATTTGCGAAATAGTTTTTAAGTTGTTTTGGTGTTAAAAGTTGAGCTCAACGGCTTTGCAAAAAAATTATGAGAACATCAATTCTTTCAATTATGTGGCAGCTTTATTTTAGCATTTGGTTTGCTTTTTCATATTCTGAATTAAAAGTAGAGTTATGTATCGATTGTATTTCATGTAAGAATTCTAATGCTACACGTGATCTACTCCCACGTGGCGCATATCATATGGTGAGAAATTTGTATTTTTTGTAGGCCTAATTCAAAACCAGGATTGGACTGGATGTGATATTTGCCCTGCGGTTACGCAGTGCAAGTCTTAGAAGCATAAGAAACAGATAACAAAAGAAAATGAGCCTGATGTATGAGCCTGAGTTTGATGAACTCTCCCTCACTTTCACGACTGTATTTTGAAGATGAACCCACGCTCTCATGGCGCTTCATTCGTATTAGTGCCGACAGATGATAATCGGACCAGTGCGTCCTCTCAATATGTAGGTTGTATGCACTGTTGCAGTACCCTTACTTATCGTTCGTCTTTGAACAAAGAATGGATATCTTGACAAACATTGCAAAACGCTGCCACTATGTGTTCATCAGTGTTGCCACTCGTGGCAATAATTATTGCCTGTCAATATATTCACAATTTGTGGCAATATGCAGTAATAATCAGATAGTTCATTATAGTTGGCAATATTTTTCAGATTTAGAATGATATTGTGAAAAGAAATTTTTGATTTCATGGGCAGGTTTTTGAGATAATTAAATAGGTCTTTTGAAAAAAATTACGCGAGTCACTCTAATAGCGAATATAAAACCAATTATTCACAATACTTGATCGGTGGTCTGTGAATCTGTACCACATCACTTCGAAACATCATTATGCTTGAGTCCAACATTCTCACATCCTGGCTGTT
Source organism: Prostheceraeus crozeri (assembly GCA_907163375.1). NCBI lineage: Eukaryota > Metazoa > Platyhelminthes > Polycladida > Euryleptidae > Prostheceraeus > Prostheceraeus crozeri. Next base: position 6,569 of record CAJQUW010004011.1, read on the forward strand.
GGAGCTGCTAGATATGAGAGGAAGAAAGTCGGTATATTTCACAAACTTTTTCACTGCAGTTACAATAAAATTATGAGCTAAGTTCTACCAAATAGAATATGCTTATAAACGCCACGGTCTATTTTTTGCACTCGTACATAGTTCATATCACCGACTTTTTCAAGGACATCCTCTTAACGAAATTAATCCTTTTTCAATTGATCGCTCAGAGCGATGGCTCACGTCGTTCAAAGAGATTATATCTCTCTTTGAAAAATCAGGAAACTATGAATAAAATCCGATTCTTCACCTATGCTACGCAGATGGCGGAACCGTTTGAAAAGTTGTTTCAACAGTGTTCGGTCATCTCAATTAATCGTTTGAGGCCTCAACTCATGAGCATGGTGAAGAATATCGCAGTACAATTCTTGAAACTAGAACATTGCGACAGTAAAACTGTTTAGAAAGTAAATATCAGTGACTTCGATAATCAACCTCCTGTTGGCGAGATCCTCATCAGTCCCACGAACAAAGAAGTTTCCGATGTACTCCGGTAAAGATGCAAGAGTAGCTATGAAAATTTTGACCTATCCGCCATATAATCTCCCTCTGAAAAAGAAGGTTGCCTGAGTTTTCTTGATGCAACCTTTAAGTTGAGGATTCCGTCATTTATTTTGCAAATAAACTTCCTAATGTTGTCTCTCATGATGATATCGACCATCTTCGGACAGAAATACAACTTTTAAACCTATGGGAGGATAAGCCCAAATCCGGAGCAAGTCCGAAATATCCGACGGCCTGTTTCACCCTTTTCCATGGAAATGCCGATTGTGAAAGAGACATCAGGAAGTCGCACGACATCGATAACAATGAGAAGCGTAATCGGTTGTCCGATGACATCAGAGAAAGTCTTTTACAAGTCGTTCCTTCCTGCGTTGCAGAAAAGAAACCAGCGCGTCATTCAAATTTGACTGATTTGATTTATCAAGGATTTAAAGCTCATGCGGAATATGCGCTTTTGTGGCAAAACAGAAAAGAGCATCAGAGAGTGAGAAAATTGCAAAACTGACTGCTTTAGAAGCTGATGAATTAAAGAAAGCGGTACAAAATGATCCACAGCGTATGGACAGTTGTCTGCGAAGAAGGAAAAGGAAGAAGTTGATGCCAGACAAACAACAGCTGAATTGAAATTACAGGAGGTTTTTTGCGGAACTGAAGCAAGTTACTCTCGTGAAGGAACAATTAGCGGAGGATGCCAAGAATTGATTTCTATCCATTGACCAAATTTTCCAAGAAGTGACTGTTTGAAGCTCTTGTTACGAAGTGTTAAATGTATACATTATTTTAGAAGTCCCAAGTTCTTATGGAAATTATCAAATTTCAAATTTGAAGCACAGTGGTATATGTACATGTTCAAATGTTTTTGTAATTCAGTCCACACGAGTTCTTTTGCTGAAATTAACAACACAGTAGGCCTATTGACTTTTGCGATATAAATGTTTTCATAGCTCAATCGACAAATCCTTTTGCTGAAATCAGCAGTACTGACTTTTGTGATGCACGCATTTTGTAATTCAGTCCACCCGATTTCTTTCACTGAAATTAACAGTACTGACTTTTATGACATAAATATTTTTGTAATTCATTCCAAAAGTCTTCTTTTTGCTGAAAACTCTATTCATTCCATGAAAACAGTATTTTTGTAATTCAATTCAGAATCAGTCTACACCAGAAGTCTGTAGCATCTGGCGATAGCCTACTATAGCTTTTAGGGTTCTCACGTTCATGGCCAGTTTTTTGGAAGAGTTCGTGCTTCCCTGTGTTTTTGTTGTTCGCACGTTCACCTGTTAATGTATCCGGTAGTTCGCATATCTAATATACAATTATATTCCTATAACTCTTCACTTTTTTCGTACTGCTCATGTGCTTGTAGACGCTTTCCCCAAGAACATTTTTGGCAATATTTTTAACTGGCAATAATAATCTTATTAGGTGGAGTGGCAACACTGGTGTTCATCCATTTCTTTATCACATTGTCACGCGGCTTGGTCGGAATGATTCTGTATCTGAGGCCTGTTTATGTTGAAAGAGAATTCCCTCTCAGCGAAATATGTCATCAGCATTCAGCCACGGATTTTATCGGCTTCCAAAACAAATTAGCCAGCCAATAATCACGTCATTATGAACAGGTGTTAGCTTCATAATTAATAGCTGACGATGAATAGCAATGCAATAAACAAGCATTTATTGATTCGTGTCGCTTCATACACTGTTTAAATCGTTTTATTAGCCTCAAACTGCTTCTATTAGATATAGTGTGGACTGCTATATAGAACTCTTGACAATTATTTCGAAAACAGGTTTAGTTGGCAGGATAGCTCAGTCCTTTTAGGGCCGCACTTCGTTTCGGAAGTGCAGAAGGTCCACGGTTCGAGTCCCGTCTCGGGAGGCACCACCCTCACTAGAGGTTATTAACCCTATAAGGTGAGAGTTGTGAGCGTTGGCTGCCTCCCCCCTAGCTTCTGATATGGTTTCGTGTCTGTAGTTTTGTGCGGTGACAAGTGAAAAAAAAAACATGCGTTCTTTTTAATATGCCAAACCTAGCGTCAACTCAGACTAAAAGTAGCCATAGATGAAATTAAGAATCAATTTCGAAAAATTCAGAAAATTCGATTTCCCCTCAGCCTTCTTTATCTAGGTAGTTTTCTGCAGTTGTGTTAATGACACGAGCCATTTGCAAGCAATAGAAACTCATGCAAACTAAATTTTGACCATCAACAAGAAATTAATGCTTCACAATCTTAGCTTGAAGAATTAAAAATTCAGTGACCATTGAATGCCTCGCATAAAATCCACAAAAAACGGGTATGTTTCTTTAAAAGTTTTTCATAGTAAATGCTGATCAACAGAATCTGAGAATTATAGTGCACAAGCTTGAAAGGTAGTTCATGCTTTAATAGTTATACAGAAAATGGAGACTGTTTGAATTACCAATAAATAGTTTCACCTTCAGCATATAAGGAGAATGTCTTAATGTTAAAAATGTTTACAAGTAGACAGACGTTTCACGACACAGACTCAGCAGCCTCAGTGTCTTGTAAAATCCCCTTTTAGTGTGTCGCGAATCGTTTGTTTCCTTGCAATTGTTCTAATACTAAGACGTTTTACGGCTGCATCAAACCATGGAAAGCAATACTTCTCTTTTGTTTCTATCAGGAGCCACCTCCCGTTCAATGCTATTAATGACCAGAAATTTATATTGAATAAATTTTTTTTGAAGCATGTTTTGTACCTACTATGCGTTCGCACAAGACTCATCAAAAGATCTTCATTTAAATTTTTCAGACATGCTATTTTATTCGGTTTTTCTTCGCATATTCTTAAGCAGGTCTAAATACTCTGTATGCACTATATATTTCAAGCCATCTTCTTTACTTCAATTTTCTTAGAAAATTCGAAGACAAATGAATTTTGACTATTTTTGATTTGAATTTATATAATGTATACACCTGTTTTATTTTTACTTGTCTTAATTCACAAATTAATAATAGAATGAAATAAACAATATATCAAATTGTCATGCAAAATATGTGCGGCTAGCAGGATTCGAACCTACGATCCAGGTTGACTGTGCCTCTACTCTACCAACTGAGCTGCGGCCGCTTACAGGCGATTGTGTCAATTAGCAGGATCAGGGATCGCAATTTTCCGGCTTTTCCGTTTTTTACGAAATTATTCTTATGTAAATATTTCAAATTTATGCATTCAAACCCTGGTTTTTCCCGATTTTCCGTTTTTTTCTTGAGTGAATTGCGATCCCTGGGCAGGATCAAGCCTTCACCACCACACATCATTTGTCATAGCAATTATGATCAATGAATACATGCAGATATCTCGCCGCAATTGTGACCGCCGATATTGAGGCAAGTAGCGTTGATTGATTGTCCACCAAAAGTACCTCAAACTAAGACAACAAGCACATTCACATTCCTCCATTCTTCTAGTTTTGTACTACTCAGCTAATGTTTTTGTACATGCTTCCTTGCTGATGCATGTAAATGCGCCCACTCTTCGTATATCTTTTCTACAACCATTCGCTTTTTAATATAAATACTGAATAGTCAAGTGTGAAAAGCGAGTCAAGATCATTAATTGTCACCTTATTTTTTGCTCCTTCACTGTACAGGTCGTTATGTCGCTTCTTGGATCAACGATTAATGGTAATTCAGATTTGTCTTGGCTGTTAGCTGAAGATCAAATTGGGTTGCCAATGGATTTGTGCACTGCTGCTGCGGTTGGAGCTTACGATGTCATCGATGCTGTCGTGCAAACTTCCTCTAGAGCTGCCATGGGCCATATTAATACTCCGAATCACGGAGCATGGACACCGTTGATGTATGCGGCATACGTTGGCCATGACGCTGTCGTAACATTGCTAGGAGAGTGTGGTGCTGACGTAAATGCTGCGAACGGAAGAGGTCAAACCGCATTGATGTTAGCAGCTTCTTGTGGGAATGAAGCTTCATGTTTGGCTCTTCTCAAATACTGCGCAAATCTAGAAGCTGTTGATAATCAAGGATGGTCAGCATTGTTCTATGCTGTCTATTTGGGTCATCACAATGTTGTGCGACTTCTTCTCGGTATGGGCGCTTGTTGTCAAGTAAGTTATTGTTGATCAAGAGTAGCACGTGAATCGGAATTGCGAAAGCGCTCGGTTTCTATGCATCATAGGTTCATAGGCATATTGCAGATTCCACTGAATAATTGCTTTTAAGACTTCTCTATTGCGTCTGATAGCAAATTTATGTTCTAGAATAGTCAAATAAGAGGTCATTTAGGTGTAAAAAGTTACATGCCTTACTATGTTATTTCTTGTAAAAGCCAATGGAATTCAAGTAGGTTTTCATCGATTTTGCGTGATTGTTCCAAATGCTTACAGAAGCCCAGGGCTTTCATTTGGCACATTTTCATTTTCAAGTATTAAGTCAAGTATCATTTTAAGTCTTAAATCAATTTTAGATGCCGGCAACTCAGATAAACCTAGCTGCAAATGTCCGTGTGTATATGAAAATTCGTATCAGGAGAGCATCTTGCATTGGATTCACATGTATTTGAAGAGCAAGATCAGCAGTAGAAATCGCATTTCTGGATAGATATCATTGTCCAGGTCTTGAGTCTTTTAAATGTAAAAGAATTTCCTCACTTCATGTTTGTCTATTTTGTTAATGTTTGTATAGTATCACGAGCTGGTTTATTAGTTAATCGGAAAATTACTCATACTATTCAAGCTTTCTAAGGGCCATTTTTAGCTTCAACTCTTGAATGAGGTATCCGATTGACTTGATCCCTAGGATGCTAATGGATCAGAGCATGATAATCTACTAAATGTAACTGATCAAATCTCAATTGAAAAGAATCATGCATGCGTTAGGTCCTTTATTGCAAGGGTTTACACGTATCCAATATCCATAACTACCATATTATCCATATAGGCCTACTATTATCCAACACTACACAGTCGTGGCGAGAATTGATCACGCAGTGATCAAATTATAAACAGCTTCTTTATAAGTTGGAAAATCTGATTTATCCTTGCCACATTAATTTAGTTTGACCGAAAAGAATTGAAGAGTGATGTTTAAGAAATAAGAAAATGTACAAATGGTGAGTTCAGTAGAATCGTCAGCTTTTTGCATTCATTCCTCGTGCTGCAATCACTGCAATAAGCGATAAAAGTTCTGAGATGAACAATTTGATCACTGACTTCTCTAAGCTCCACGTGTTTCATAGACTATCCCATGTACTGGAACTATTTAAGATCTGGAATGATTTCATAAAAGATAGGATTAGGAATACACAATGATTTCAAAATTCATGCAGGCTAGAATACCTGATTCTGGAAACTTTATTTTAGATAAAGTAATGTTTGACCTGTATGTATAAGTTGTCGGTAATCATTTTTTAACTTTTTAAAGAACAGTTGGTAGTATTTATGTCTCAAAACATGCGTGAATACACTCAAATTATGTTACATTTATATGCTCTTAATGTTGTAATGATAAACTAAGCAATTAATTCTAAACTGAATGTAGTCAACGGTCGACATAGGTCTAACTAAATTAACCGGCCGGGGCCGGACCTGTGGTCGACGTTGCTAGAACCGGCCGGTTCCAACCCTGGTATGACTAATTAATTATTTTTACTTAATCTCTATTCATGGCTATATAATTTGAATGTCTATAACTTTCAGTGCAAAACTATTTAGAATCCTTTTGCATATGACGTTATCTTATGATTAGAGTAATCGAAATCGCTTAAAATAATACTTAACATTATGAGTTTATTTTTATTTTCTTTACTAAAATTCAGTGACTGCTTTAGATTGTTGAAATCCCTTGTATTAACTCTTTGCTTTTATTTTCCTGAATAGTCACGAGATGCCGTGTGTGGAAGGTCGCCTCTAATGCAAGCTGCAGCGCAAGGACACGACTTGATCGTTCGACTTCTACTCGACCAAATTGTAGCAAAAGGAGATGATGACGGTGGAGGCTTAAGTGCTGCTCTTGCGGCTGTTGATGCCTCTGGTCTCAACGCTCTCAATCTGTCTCGGAAAAGCGGTCACACCAAAGTTGTTGAGCTGTTGGCTGCTTTTACTACTTCTCCAGCCACTAGCAATGCCGTCCAACACAACTCTTCAATAAAGAAAGGCATTGATCCCAAGTCCAATGAAGAAATGATGATTCCATCAACGCGGGTATCAAATGCGCTGCAGGAAGGGCCACAGAGAATTGAAATGCTGCTGATGCAGCAGCAACAACAGCAGCTCCATCAGTTGCACCAACCAGAGCAGCAAATTGAAGTACGTGATGAAGTCATTCATTCTATTATAAGTATAGTGATTTACATGTGGCTACAGGTACACGCATTTACATCAACTTTTTTGAGCTAAACAGACGTTGTGATAATTCCAAAGTGCTCTATGGTCAGAAACGAGCGATTTAACGTGTGGCTTGAAGTAGAGGTGTGGGTTCGTGAGACGAACACGAACACGATCGTGTTTCGTGTCGTGTTGAGGCTTGTCATTAGTGTTTGTGTTTTGACTGTTGCAATCGTGTTTTTGTTTTCGTGTTGACAGGGATTCATTGTAAAATTTTAAATCGAAATAATTAGATGACTTAGCTAGCCTAAAGACAAGGTATCTAGAATGTTTTATATTTAACGATGATGAAGGATAAATAAACAATATTCATTCAAACAATATTCACAGCTAGATCACCAAACTCCAAGACATGCATATGTATGCAAGTGACAAATACATGACTGAACCACAAGTATCATACGCCTTCTGCGCGGACCCTCAGTTCAGTGGCGGACCGAGCGTGCAACCGACTGTCGGAATTCGTGCAGAACAGTGCAAGCCTGGTGCTCGCCACTGTTGCCAACCCAGCCACTTCCGCTACAAGAGCGGGTTTGTCATGTGCAACTAACGGTGCTCTCTTAGTCCAGAGAAGCTTCATAAGCAGCTTCCTGTTACTATTAGATCGGCCGCTGGTCAGCAGCCATTTGACAGCAATCAGTGGACTTTTAATCTAATGTTAATTACCTGTTTTTTATCTGGTGTAGTCCCCTCCAGTGAACCGCTGCTTTGCATTGAAGAATGTATTTTAAATGAATTACTCGCAAGAACAATTTCGTGCTATTTTTGGCGGTTTGGATTTCGTGTTCGTGTCGTGTCGGGTTAAGGTAGTGTAGTCGTGTGTCGTGTCGTGTTATGTCTGGAAAACTTCCGTGTCGTGTTGAGGGCAAATTTCCGACTACTGCAGACATCTATACTTTAAACTTGAGAATGGGAGCAGACTTGAGCAACATTAAAGGTGTCAGCCATTATCTGCAGGTTTTATGATTCACCTTTGGAGGACGTGGTCTGCGATAATACATAGTAAATGTTCCAAAAATCAGTTACCATGCTTGAAAACTGTGACCAAATGCCTGGGACAAATGTTTTCTTTTTGCCTGACCAGAGTACTATATTACTGAGGTGATATATTTTCGCCCTTCGTTTTTTACAGGTTCCAAAGCAGCAATCTCAACAGATGTCATCACCGCCTCATGGGAATAATGTACCTGTTGTATCCCTGCCAAGTTCGCTCTCTGAAGCATTAGAGCAGCTAGGTCTGTCGAAATACGTCAGTGTATTTGAACAACAAGACATTGACTTAACCGTGTTTTTGAGCCTGAGTGACGAAGACCTGAAAGAAATCGGTGTCACCTTGTTAGGACCAAGACGAAAAATCACAAGCTATCTAAGTCGACTGCGATCAAGCAGTGGAGGTCAACCAGGAACAGAAAACTCACTTAATCTCGGGAAAATACCGTCTATTCTTCAACAGGGTCTGGTGAGTTATTCGATTTGTCTCAACTTTTTTTATCTATGATGAGAAAAATAGATTTATTTGTATTGAGTGGACTTTCAAGCTCAATAGATTTTGAATTTTAATCGAAATTTATGACTCTAGAATCATGTAATCCGCATGGGGTATTATGAAGTTTTACCTTTATTCTCTACAAGGGCTTCGACAGTGCTGATATAGTTAGACTTCATTGTAGGTTTGGTGATGCTTTTACGTCTGGATGTCCTTCCGATTTCGAATGACATTGCCAGAGAAATTAGTTCCTACCGGTGGTCAAGCGATTCCAAGTTCAATGCCATGGCGGAAATTATTGTCTTACAGCCGGCGGTATCATCGTGTTCTCTTTTTGAGCTGCAAAGATAGCTGTAAGAACTGTTTTAACCAGCAATGCCGATTTCTGTTTATCAGATGTTGATGTAAATGACTCTCAAGTTTATTTCCTCGAGATTTCACTGTACAATGTCCTAAGTGTCTCTTGAGAGCGGTCCATGATATTCGTCACCGAAAGACATCCCGCAAATGAACAAATGTATCGTTTCTAATCGACAACTGATAATGGGAAATCTGTTACTATAAGATAATTGTATTTTATATTTATGCATGCATTTTTTCAAGGAAATCTTATTGTACTTTCCAATCACTAAGTTTTTACGTGCTAGATAATATTCGTGTGCAAGTCCGGGATCATCAATTTAACTTCCCATGTTCTCAGTTTCCTAGCCCAAGCTAGTCCAAGGTTGTGCAAAAAATTTGTCTACGTTATGGAGCTCAAATTTTGCAGTATTTTTCTTGTATGACCATGAACGACTAATTTATAAGTACATCTTTTGAGCCTGCTATGTATCGTGAATTTGGCCTATTTTGATGTGGGTGGTAAATGCGAACAGCGATAAGATTGGAAGTTGTAGGCATTATTCACTTGATTGTGAAGAATATATTATTGCTTTATTGATGATAGAAATGATCGAATCTTAAGATTGGCTATGAAAATGTGTGCTTCTCATGCTGAGGATTTCAGCTCGTAGAGCATGCGCTTTCAGTCGCTGCTGAGATCGAAGAACTTTTTCCTACGTGCCTGATAGTAGAAACATAGTTTTTATCATGCAGCTGCATATTCTGACAGATCAAAGGTTGTAGCATTTGAAATCAACACTCACTGTCTAACTCATCTAGCATCAATATTCGAAAGGTGAAGAAAGTGTTGTAGCTTACAATTATCTTAGAAAAATAATAACGCTTTCATTTGACTGCTAATTTGAGTGCCAAGAAGTGTCACTGCATCTTTCGGTAGATAAAACTTGATTATTAGGCTTTTATTTGTTAAGGCCACTTTCTTATTGGCTAAGTAAATAGTAGCAGGCGCTTGTAAGTTTTCTAAGATTCGATTCGACTTTGAATTTGCTGATTCGCAGATCCCTTGTCTCGACATTTGAATAGAAACTAGATCAATAGATAAATCTGCACGTATTTCCATCCAAAACTCCTGATTTCTGGGAAACATTGAAACGAGATGTCTTCGCTCAACACAGCTTCTAAATTTCATTATATGCATAATCTAATTATTGATATAAATGTCAACGATTTCCAAATGTTTTTTGTTTCATTTCAGCAATCTGGATTTGTAACTCAGCTGCAAGAACTGAAATCGCAATATATTTCAGAACGCAAGCGTTGTCTGCGATTAGAATCATTCCTTTCTGGACAGCGAGCTCTTCTAAGCGCTGCCTTCAACCAGTACGGTGGTAACGTTGATGAGATCGGAGGTGCCGTGGAACGCGCTTTAGAAGCTCATAAGCAGCTTGGTCGTGAAATGATGGCTTTGATGGCTCTCGTAAATCGATACACCGCCTCCAGTGTTGACGGATTGGACACTTTTCGTATTTCAGACGAGGAACAAGCACGGAAGCGGTGTCAGATATGGTTGCATAAGGTTGAACACCATATTCGTCACGCAAAACAGCTGACTGCTGGGACACGCATGCAATTAGCCGAACAAGCAACAAATGTTCAACCACCCGGTCTACAATAGATGATTGAAACTAGGCGTAGGCTGCTTTCTGAATGCATACATTCATGTAATATGTTAAACTGCCAGTAAAGAGTCTGAATGGCTTTAGTATAGTTGGAACAAAGAAATAGTCGGGGAAAAAGCTCCCTGATATCTTACGTCGCTCGATTTTGTATCTTTATCCACGTTGTTGTCTGATTTAAGAAATATCTTATGTTTTCAAGAAAAGTTAGTGGCGCAGTCAACGCAAAGATTTGGCCTGATCGTACAACAACTTTATACTGCATTCCTAGCACATTCTTAATAATCACAGAAATAGGCAATTCCGTGACACCGATGTAACCGCTTCCGTATTTATGGCACTATCGACGCGGCAGAGCAACAAAGTTGATAATTTGTGAATAGGCCAATGACCTGGTTTCTGGTGCATTTTTGTCTTTAGATTTTAAACATGTCTGATTGAATTCGTATTTGCGATCACGATTCGGTTCAGGAGGATTAATCTTTAAATGTGCTCCCGAAATGTCAAAGACAAATGAGACTGACTGTTACAAACTTTTTAGTCTCTCATTTATCTGTAAATAGCAATACATTCACTTAATATTCATGGACCAAGTGTATGCATTCAGAAATTCTCCTCGCGTAACTTTTTACTCTGTTGAATTATTTTTTGTTACCATGAACTATATATCATGCATTCCGCGGCACCTGTTTCTGTGCTAATTAGCGGAATTATTGCCCTTGTTTCTACATAACAGATGGATTGAAATGCTATGTTCTGATTACATCGTTGGTTGATAAATTTCCGGCTTCCAAAGTCAATTACGGTTCCTCCTTTCCATGTTGGATTATCGAATCTCGTAGCTTTAAATTTCGATCTTCATTGTTAACCGATTTTTTAGATAGTGTTTTCACTGTCAATCTTCAGTTTTTAACATTTTGTCTATTTTTGTTTTTAGTAGTTTTCTATGCTGCAAGTTTTATTACCTTATCGAAAATTAACAGTTTTGTAAACATTATGAATGGTCTGTACTGTTTTTTACCGATACAGTCGTACACGTGAGAAATTCCCCCGGTTCTATCCTTGTTACATTCCATATTTTAGAGAAATGAGTTACTGAAAGAAATGATATGAGAATTAACCTAAATTTCATGATGATACACGAATGGTGTTGATGAAAGTTGATTACGTTCCAGAATTACTGTTGCGCAATTGACTTCAATTGCATGAGTTCATTATAACAAGAACATTGGCTTCCAACATTCTATGATTTTCATTTTAAATTTTTTCAATTTGTATGATCAACATTTTAACATCTTGACACTTGTGTACATGTGAAAACGGAATAAATCATTGTTAACAAGACGGTGCGTGTTTTGTGTGTGAAATGCTTCCATGTATCGTATATTAGAGTTGATTGACATAGAAAAGAAGATAATTCCCATTTGGAAAATTGTAGACATTGATTTTCTTTTTGTAGACATTCATTTCTTATCTATTAATAGGGTGGGGGAACATTGGAAAAGCAAAGAAGCTTAATTGAAAAAAACGAAAAACAGGATTTTTTAAAAAAATTATTGTCCTCTAAATTACTGAACGTTGAAGTTAAAATCCATCGACGCCACTTTAGCAATTGTAATTCTGGAAACACTGCTCTTATTTTCAATGATAGAATAATGATATTTCGCCGATCAGGTCGCTAGGGCATAAAATTCTCGCTCATTTTATTTTGCGTTTTGGGAGAAGTGGTCTTATATTCTATTATTGAAAAAAGTACATTTTAATTCAGTAATTTAAGCTAACTCGAGTGCGCGTCGATTGAATTTAAGTTGTCGCTCATTGAATTAGAATATAATTACTTAATTCAAATGATTTCAAAAATCTCATTGAAAATTTTTTTTCTTCATGTTTTCTTCACGTCAAATAAGCTATTTTTCAAAGAATTGCTTGGCAATCATATGAAATCGAAGTTTATTCTAGAGAACAAATTGAAGTGTGGCTACATCGGAATAAGAAAAGTAATCAAAAGTTATTTGAGCAATAATCATCTCGCCGGTCTGGCCGCTTCATATTATTTGTGCCATCCTGAGTTAAGAAAAATCATTGAACGTGAAATTCGTAAAAGCAAAGTGAAAATGAAGTTGTGGGAAAAGCTGGTGTTTCTTTAAAAAGAAAATAACAAATCAAATCCATTGAAAGTCAAAAATGTAAAGTCGATCGATGCTGTCCAATATGCCAATCAGGAGGTGAGGGTCCTTATAACAAAAATGGAGTTATTTATGAAATATGTGAAGAATGTGACTCAGCATACATGGTGAAGCTTCAAGAAATGGCAGAGGTAAAGATGCAACAATTACAGCAGAAAAGTATTAACTCAGTTTTGTGGATACATCGTAAAGAGAGACATGGAAGCAAAATAACGAAATTCAAAATGAATATTATCAAAGCGTGCAACAACGACAAATTTATGCGACAGACAGTCGAATCAGTAGAAAAAGGAAGCGCAAACAATGAACTAGTGATTAATTCAAAACAAGAATTTTATCCAGTGAATTTTCTTGGATTAGCGATGTTATAGTGACTTCCAGCCTAAAAAGATTTCTAACAACTGTGTATGTGAGAGAGACATCCTGACTATGAGATACAATCTGACTTTGATAGTATTATCACAACTTTTAATTTATCTTTGTAATGTAAATGATTCAGCTGAAGCGGCCAGACTAGCGAAATAATTATTCTGTTCAAATAACTTTAGATCATTGTATTCCGTTGTAACTGCGCGTTGAATTGTTCTCTAGAATTCATAGAATAATTAAGATTTGGTAACATTTTTATATTTTGAAACATCGAAGCAGAATGCATGTTGCGAAAAAGCTCAAAAGTGCCTTCCATCTCCTTATGAAGGCAATACAGTAAACAATGTACTCAACATCTAGACCTGCACACTTTTTAACGATATTTCCGTGATTTGTATTCTGTGCCACTGCCACGTCATAACTTAAGGAACTTAACAATGATACATTAGTGACAAGTGCCGACTCAAACAATAAATCAACTTTCGAGCTTCATGCTTCAAAAGCTTTCAATCGCACCGCAAAATGTTGAAATGAATGTTGATCTCCGCAGTTGACATAGCCAGCAGGATTATATGGAATTTCCAGCCTGTTTTCGAATCGAAAAAGTTAACAGAAACGACTATCGTATACAATGTGCATCAGCTAGTAATAATGATGTGCAGTTGCATAGAGTTTAGATGATGTCAAGGCTGGAAGCGGAAGTTAAGTAACATGATCTATGAATGACTCATTCATTCTGAATTGTGAGTTATAAGATATCTTGTTCGGGAATTCGCAGAGATGCTTTTAGGCCTAATCACTATTTTCAGCGATTTTAAATCACTCTGTAGACTAGGAGGAATTAAGCCTTCGCCAATGCGTCCTCGTAATCTACTCATTTATGTCCTCTAAAAGTGGATGCTATTCCTATATTATGCAAAGAAATTTTAAAACCTACCAATTTGTATCAATTTCTTTTGAAAGCGGATTCTTTGGCCTTTTCCTACAGCTTTACCTATGTCGGTCTCTACAATCAACTGATAGTGTAAGGGTGCTAAGATCTTTGATAACAAGATGCTAGACCAGGGAAGTGTCATTCAACAGTCAACTGCAAGGCGAGTCGGGGAAGGTATAGAGCTTCAAATTAGGATAATAGCATTTAAAGTTAGGTGCCAGGGTATACTTTTCAGTGAACATTCACTACCAATGCGTCCATTAAATTCACAGCTAGTTTTTATTCCACATTCTACATTTGTTTTTTTCTTCAATTTTGCAGACTGGCTGTACTCGTACAAGTACCTGCTATCATTTTCCAGTAGGTCTTTAAGGAAATGCAAATGGTTTAGAAACATTAACAGATAAAAATTCTGTAGAATTGAAACTTCGTACATATCTAGGACGAATTGAGGGATAATCCATTTTTAGCAAACGTTCCGTGGGATGGGCTGTCATAGAAGTAAGGAAAAATAAGATCTGTCTCTCCAACGAACATGTGAAATTCTTCAAAGTTAGACGTATATGTTAGTGGAGCATTTTAACTTGATTTCTAGAGACTTCAACAGAATGAGCATGTATTGTTATGCTATACGAAATTAATGAAACATTCGTACTTTCTGAACCTTCTTTCTGCTGATCATCTCCAACCACTTACACAATTATCAAATATCTTTTCTTTTTTTGCAGACGAAATGACAGAGAAATCAGTCGACGTCTTCTCATGTAAGATTGAAATTTTTTGCTTTGATTTCATTGAATGAACTTTTGCAAATATATTTACAGATGTGGAACGTGTGTATTCACGGTTGTTTCGGCAACATCCTGTGTTAGTCAATGAGCTTCTGTTTCTCGTCAATGAGCTTGAGGTGAGAAAATGCAACATTGTTACCAAACGTTTTAAAGTGGCGCCGAACATATTTTGACATATGGCCTTAAAACAATCTTCAGTTATACAATCCGTTTCCTAAATCGCTTCACAGCCCAAATAAATCCTACATCTTTTGCACATTCTCATCAAATTTAATCGCAAGCTGATAAACGATTACTTGACTTGACTTATGGTCATAAGTGAGGATCGCCCCTTGCTCTAATGGACTACTGAATATAGTGATATTTACTTGGTCAGCCGAGACACTTGGTTTAAGAAGCACTGTGGCTTGCCTAATCAAATGAAGTATTTGGTGATCGTCTGTCTAGTATTTCATATATCAATATCGTGTTGGCCTTAGTGTCGCTCACTGTCTTTGTCATCATTGATGAGGCTGCACCATTTATTGAACGTAGGCGTCAGCATTCGTATTATTTGCTAATGCCATGGTTGAGATTGTGCAATAGAGATTCGATTTATATGCTGCAATGACTTTCAAGTGTAAAGTGGAGTGGACACTGGACAGCTTGTCAGAATTTTTCAATTGCTGTTGTTTCATCGCCATCACGTATGTGAAATTAGGTCTTCAAAATTAAAGAGAATTAGAAGTCTTCCAATGTCGTGGTGTCATCAACAGCGGCCATTAGGACATTGATTCGTCCATTCAGCAGGATGGAGAATCTTCAGGATTTATTCGGAATTGGTCAGTATTATTAAAATAGGAATGTTGGTCATGGCAGTTGTACATTTCACACTCGCCTCTCCACTTCGGATGTTTCCGGATGTTTTATCCCCTTGTATTCTCATTCCTGTTTCAGGGTAAGCGGAAAGACCGCGAGAAAATTCGAATGAATGAAATTCAAACTCAACTTGATCAAATCCACGAAGAACTTCATCCAAAAGCAGTGGAAGGAATGATTCACAGTCTGCCCTCATTGGAAGAAAAAAGTAAGAAAGAAATGCTTCTTTTGATCAAATTGCACTCACATGAAATCAATATGAAGAATTGTTCGAAGCGGGTGAGGAAAATATAGTACTGATTTCCCAGACATGATGTTAAAATACACATGTGGCAGACTGATCACATATTCCGTAAAATTATTAGAATATTGAGTTGCATCCTCAGCTGAAAAATGGGAACATGCCTGAAGAGCTGCCATTTAATCCAATATCAGGAATCATGAGGCCCAGTTCACACCTCTCAATATCGACACAACTCCCTATTGAAAATTGCAGCCATACGCGGGTAAATTTGATGTTTGCAATTATCAAGTTAGTGAAATTTCGACGGGTATTCATTAAATATCACTTTTAACACGCTACTGACAAGTCGCCTAAGTTAGTGCGCCTGTAATAATTAAGCAGTATTTCGGTGGGGGAGGGACATCTGAAGACACTCAACAGCGTTTCCAAAAGTCAGCGCGCAGCTGCGCGGTTTTGCCGATTTCTGCGCGGAAGCGCGGAAAATTGAGAAGCTGCGCGGAATTTTGATGTCACAATCTTTTTTCAGTTTTAAGTATGTTTTGAATCTTAGTGTGGTGTTTTTCACAGAAATCATTTCAAATTAGACATTGTTCACCTAATGTACAGCTTCTGTAGTACATTTGATAGAGCACATTTTTTGTTAGATAAAATAAAAGGAATGTACAAATTTTCGTGGACTTATCAGGTCCGCTTCATCAGGTTGCAGTGGTAAAACTGAAGTCAAACCAAAAAAGATCTCCTTCACGTCAAATCCCAATTGAATTTCGATTGCGACGCCGACGCGCTTCTTCTTGAATGGCGCAAGTTTCGTAGCGATGCGGAAATTGACACAGAGGAAGTCGACCTGCCCAAATTTTGGAAACAGATAGCCTTGAAGGATGCCTACCATAGTTTGAGTGCACTGGCCAAAAGTTGCATTATTCTACCTTATGGCAACGCATGGAGGAATAGAGGTACTGGAGTAGACACAGGATCTATATCAAGTCAAGGTCATACAAGTGGAGTCCATTTAAATTCATTATTTCAGAGTCATTTAATTATACATATCAGTTATATTAGTAATTTTATAAGTAACTAAGTTGTTATAATCATTTTTAGACGTAGAGATAACCAGAAAATTCAGAAACAAGCTATTCTGATTACTAACGTGTGATTGGATAATACTTGCACGTGATGAAACGCCATTATAGATCCATATATGTGTTTTTGTTGCTTTTTCTCGACATGGTTTGAAAAACTTAATCATTTAAAAAAATTTTAAATTAATTCAATGTAATAGCATTACACATAACAATATAAACATTGTTATGTGTTTGCAGACGTGATTATGAACTTTGCTCCTTAATATGTGTGACGTCACATGCTACGAGTGACATAGAATACACAGGAACGCAAGCATTTTTGCATCTGTCTTGTGTTTGATCACCGACTACGCTTTTTTTGGGTCCTTCGCCACGACCGCTACGCCATCAAAATCGTCGTTACATCCACCGTAAATGTCGTATCGCTGCTGTGTTCCAAATTGTAGGACTGGGTATGGAGCGAAGAAAAGCACTTAACTTGCACTGTTTCGAATTCCCGAGGCCGACGACAAATTGTTGAGAAAGCCATTCCTCGCGCCAACTTTAGAATATCACCTTCGACGCGCATTGGTTCACTGCAGTTCGACACATCATGCTTTGACTACAGCTCTACAGATACGAACTCACGTAGAGAAAAGTCAACTTTGAAGAATCCTCGTCTCAAAACTGGATCAATTGCTACCATGTTTCTCAACTGTCAATCCTATCTATCTCGACCAGCACCTACACCAAGAACAACAGCTACAAGATCAAGACATATTGATCAATTCGAACCTTCGGCAGTGAGTAAACTATTCGATTCTTTAAATGAAACTGACAGAATTGAGAATCTGAAATCAATTATGGATTTCAAAGAGGTTACGACGAATTCATGCTATGCTCTCCGTGACGATGAATTATTGACTATTTATATCCACGATGAACAGCATCACAGGATACTTGGGTCGCATGGAGATTTCATCTGACTTTACTTTCAATGGATATATTCTAGACTCCGTTATAATGCCGAAGAGTTCTCATCTCCTTAGTGTCAGTAAGCATGTAACATAACTCACTGAATTATCAAATTGTCTTACTGTAATCAAAACAAACGAATTGCTTGACACAGGAGTGCATCAAAAATTGTTTGATTGTATCAAAACACTTGACGAGAAGATAGACGATGATTTTCTAGATTTCATTTCGGAACAGTTGAAATTGAGGTCAATTTCTCCAAATCGGCGTCGATATTCATCACAGTTATATGCGCATGCCTACTTTTGGCGATCGGCTAGTTCTTCTTGCTACAAACAGTTGTGTGAAGTTCTTTGTCTTCCTTCTATGAAGACCCTGAATCGATTATCATCGGCTATTCCCTCTGACGCAAACCGACAATATTTGAGCGTTAGATGTCAACATCTGTCTGATGAAGAGAAAACTTGCATTCTTCTGATCGATGGGGTTTATACGGCGGAAAAAATAGAGCTGAATGCAACGGGTCAAATGGTTGGCCAAACAAAATCCGGAGAAAAAGCAAGACTGTATTGGCATTCATGGTCAAGTCACTGAGATCATCTTTTTCTGAAATAGTCTCACTAATTCCAGTGAGGAACTTGACAGGAATAGAATTAAAATCACATTTCGAAGTGATGGATTTGCTGAAAGACTTCTTATTCATACAAGTAGTCTCTGTTGATGACCACTCAATCAATCGAACGCTCTACTCTCTTATACGATCGTCAGAAAACGCTGAAATTCCATCAATAGCTGAACATCCGATAAACTCCAACGAGAAACTTTTTTTACTTTTTGACTCGACGCACAATCTCAAGAACTTCTTCAACAATTTCCATGTTCGTCAAGTTTTCCGGTATCTTACACTTGATGGAGAATTATATGAAAAGGCAGTCTTAGGCAGTCTTTTATATGAATAGACTATCCAAACATACCAGCATTGAAAAACTAATTGATAGTTATTAAGTCCTATATTGTTACCGTATTCGATATGAAAATTGAGAACAAAAATAACTAAAAAATATATAATGATGTAAACAGTTAAGTATGCAATTAGGCTGGATAAGACAGATTATTATTTACTACCGACATGTAAGCATAAGTGGAAGGGTATGTATGTAGGGTATATAAAAGATGCAGGCATGACAATTAATTTAAAAATGTGTCCTAGAATACCAACTACAAAATTTCGATAAAATAATTTAGGACTCCACTTGTACGTGCATTATTTCTGTGTCCACTCCAGTACCTCTATTCCTCCATGTGGCAACGCTGACTCTGAAAGATTGTTAGCTCGATGAAGCGCATTTTGACCACAGACCGCAACAGATTGCAGGATCCCAACTTTAGCGGTATTCTGACAGTGAAATTATTTATGCGAAATCGCGGATACAAGAGTGCAACGTTCCCAATTGGACGCAAGTTGCTCGATCGTTGCTATGAGGCATCGAATTCCTACATGCAGTATCTGAAGCGAAAGGAAAAGGAGCGCATTGAAGCAGAAAAAAAGAAAGAGGAAGATCTGAAAGCCAGGGAGAAAGAGTCAGGCAAGAAAAGGAATCCGCAGAGAAACTCGCCGAGAGCAAGCGGAAAACGGCCATGGAATACATGGAGGCAGCCAAGAGACTTATGCTAGAAGCACAGTCGATAACAGATGCAGCTCCCGTGTCATCGAAAAAAGATGAGTCCAAAAGAAAGTTGAAGAGAACTTTGCCTTCGACCGAACCACTGATGGATACGAGGCGTCATAGACAATGATAAGACACTTGGTGCTGACTATTTTCTCGTCATCCTCAATTCAAGTTGTTACAAATTCAATAGATGAATACAATTTTTCTTAAAAAAGATTTATTTTTCTGTCAATATGTACATCTCCATAGGAGCACAAGATGCATCAATGCCATAGTACAAATGTGCTTTACGTTGCATTTTTCCAAATGGTTCCTCAGATAGGTGGGCATATCGACAAATAAGGGCGAACAGTATCCCAAAATTGATCGCAAAAGCGAATAATTATACATAGAAAATTTCTCAAAATGCGTATTGCAGAGACTAAGTAGGAGACGGGCTTAGGTTGTATAGTTACAAAATCAAAATGTTGGTCCCTGTTCAGCTGACCAAATGACTCCCCAGATCTTGTGCGCCTGAACAAAATCAACGCCAGGGAAAAGTGACGGGATGAAAAATTGTATGATTTTCGCTGGTACGCACATAGTATTCTAAGTACACTAGTGCATCATATTCTGGTCTTCCAAAGCAGTACGCTATTCGATTCTAATTTTATGACATTACTTCATTAGTGCCCCCTGCATTTCATAATTTAGTAGTCGTATTATTACGTTTGACGACAAAATTTTTTGCATCTTTTCTTTTGGTTGACCAGGTGAGCTTTTGGGTTTTTGATAGCGATGAGTTTTAGCAAACTCTGACCACATTAGCAGTTTCGCGTGTTGTGCGAATATTTTACGGCTTGCCAAGATTGCGTTCATCATATCTCTGATTAGTGCAGATTTTCACATTTGGTGAAAAAATGGACGCCTGAGCGGTCCAGATTGTTAAGCGAGACCCAATGTGCATTCTGTAGTATTTCTATGAATGGTCCAACTGCGGTGAATGAGGATGCGGCGCGAGATTTCGCAGGGGTGCGCTGATGTGACAAAGTTAGTATTTTTCATTGTCGGTGTGCCAAAACGTGACAAATTCACATAACTGGAACATTTTTTTATCAGAAGTAATATTTTTTTCCGGGTGGGTTATTTTTCGTAATTTGAACCTCACACCGCTGAATAGATTTCTGACGATGCTTACTTCAGTTGGTCGACACATTATTTTCGTCGTCTTTTGTCATGACTATGTATGGAACAGCGCTGCTTAAGTTAACTGGTACATTTTAGGCAATACGTTCTCAATATTCCTATAGAGCCTGAAGAAAACGAGCTTATGATTTTTGTGCGTAACTGAGGAAAAAAAGAGATGTCTTGCATCTTTTCAGTGTTGTTTTTCGAATATGCTCCCGAAGTTTTTTTACATCACGTGTTAAATTAGTAATTTTCTCATAGAATTGTTTGGAAATCATATCATTAAATCGAAATTAATATCTTAAGGACAATTCGACAATTTTTTTGCATTCGGAAACAACAGAAAATATTTCTTTAGCAGTACAATTACTACTCCGATATTTGATGAGTAGCACGTAGATGACATTTAGATTTTGAATCCTACTTTGTATGTGTATGGTACATTGATGTCGTGACATGGTTCATAGTGAAAATCGATTTCATTCAAAGCTGCCGTGCAAAAAGTGGCAAAATTCAGATCTTTGAAAAGTACTTCTGCAAAGTTTGCCATGAATTCGACCAAATGCAACGAAATTGGAGACGAAAGTATGAAAGTGTGTTTAACTAAATGTTGCAAAAGAGAGGTTTCAAAATGTTTTAAAACAAACAATACAAGATGTTTTTGTTTTTATTGTTTTTAGCCATCATTTTGTGAATTTCTTTAAAATGTCGAACGCATTGAATGAGTTGTCAACGTCACGTGTGGTTTTTATGGTCATAATGAAAGAACCCTGAGCTGAACTTATGATGCACAGAAACTAAATATGCCTCATCAACGGGCTATATTTGTTTTCATAGGATTTTTGCATCTCTTCGGTCGGTCTACACGTATCAAATTTCATTCTGTCTGCTTCTCTTTTGCTGCCATGCTGGCGTTTCTGATAGAAAGTTTTCTATAACTTCAAGGATTGCTAAGTTGCAACCTGCGACCGCGTCTGTCCCTAAACAGACAAAAATCACAGTCATCCCGCTTCTACTGCATTGCCTAAAACTTCTCACAGAGGTGTATCCGGCGTTATCACCCTGCACTGACGCAGGGTGTCCATTTCTTTCTCGGTAGGTGTCAGACTGGGCCAATACATATGGACTACTCAGGTAGATGATTTCAATAATAGCACCAGTTTTTTGCAGATTGAAACACGAGTGACAGGCAGGAGTGAAGGACTGTCTACTAGGCTACTTACTGAAATCTGATCCGTTTCTACTAATACCAAATTCTGTCTTGCTGCTAATTGTTATGCTCGCTCGAGTGTAGGAGTTAGGACTAACGAATATTCATACCAAACGAGAGATTCATTTCAATTTTATGTGCCGAAAATACAGCACGACTTATTAATTTCATTCACTCCCATGAAATGATCCCAAGCACCACTAAAAAACACATCAATTGATGCTAACATTACGATGATATCTGAGCTTCAATCATTAGTTTCTATAATCGGAAGTCAGATCAAGTGCCGTAAGAAAACTCTATAATGAGAAATTCTGAAAAACATGTTTTTAAATAAAGACAGCAGGTTTTAAAACCGTGTTTTTTAACCCTAATTTAGAGTGGTATGAGATGAGTTGCAACGCGCCCTATTGCATCATGACATTTCAATTTCCCAGATCTTCAACGATACCAACAGAAGCACTTGAAAACACCATCATCGCAGGGCCAGCTTGAACTCTCATTGTTCTCCAAAAGTTCAATCATGTCGTTCTGTCTTAAATGAAGGGCACATTAACCTTTGACAACTGCGCGTTGTCATCTAAAGATTGACAACAAGCTTATTGTAATTGATTCGGGCAAACAATCAGTGATTTTATGATAACTTTATTGACAATTTCAGCTTAAACGCTGTAATGAACCAATTTACTTTATATGAGATAAAGGATACCTTTTCTTCAGACGGACACTGTTCAGCTCTGATGTGCGTGAGATCAAATTTTGGTAGCGATCAACTTCCTGTCCATGCTCATCTTTCAGGGTGTTCAACCTACTGTATGTGTTAATTGCTGCACCTCGGAAGATTTTATCATAACCTGAAATACTGAAATAGTTTTAGTCATGATTTAATGAGTCAGTGTAAGCTTAATTAGCGGAATTACAATAATGCATTGTCTGACTCGAACTGCGGTCACACTAGCCGTGATTAGCCAGTCAGTATGTGTAAGTGTAATTCGTAAAGAATTCCTGTCTTCGCCCGGGTTGAATCACAGAGATGGATTGCTTCTTTACGGGTTGCATGCGGTGGCCGTGACAAGCTGAAAGGCGCGTCGAGCTGTTCTGGCGCGCGCGAACGGCGCATTGAAGGATTGGCTGATTTGTCGATGACATCAACGAGCCATTGCTGATCATGTGTGGCTCGTGTTGGATTTTGGCCAATCGGTGCAGTCTCAGCGACACTTCGGCGACTGCCCTTGAGAGAGGAGGAATGATAGAGAAAACCAACTACAATCACACATGCATCCGTTGGAAAGATGAAATAAAGACTTAAAGATAAGCCCAAGTCACTGGCGCATTTTGTACATGATAAAAATATGTTGGTGGGGATTTATCTAAAAAATACATGCCCCAATGGAAGCTAAGCCCCTGTCACAAATTGGAGTCACCTTGAAATCGTCGTTGCTTTTTGTACTTGAAAAATCGCATCTAATGACGGCTATATCCGGCCAGAATTAATGTTTGAACCTCCAGAGAATCGCGGACAGCTGAAACATTTAGAAATCCGATCCGGTTGGAATATCGCTATACCATGGCGGGTGAAGCCCGAAAGCAGTATAGTGCTCCACAATTTACTTGTTAAGTTATTTCGCCTATCATATTTATTCTCCTTCAGACATTTTCTCACGATATATGTGCTAATTTAAAAACTCTCTTATTTACTTTTCTTTTCATTTCAGTCAACAGAGCTTTGTCACTGTGCAAGAAATCCTGTGAGGTGGACACATCAAAAGCGGTACGTCAAAACTAGGATTTTTGAGGCAATTTTTTAAAATAATTTCGTTAGTAATTTGTTAATCACTCTTTCTTTCGCTTACTGGACACTATCTAGTCCTCAATAGCCACTCGCAACTAGCTTTTATTTGTAGACAGGTTGAATGAGCACAAATCACTGATTCATTTAACTACACGTGCATAGCGCTTTTCGTGTGAACAACATGAAGATTGTGCAATTCCCAGTACTTTTTTACTCGCACGTGGGACCTATCAGAAAGTGTCACTTGCCACTATATGTATCTCTTGACAGGGTACATGGCTGAGACATCAAAAATTTGGTGATCGTCCAATTCAATTCACGGCAAAAATATTTCAATTAGCTGAATTCTTTCGCCTTAATTGCTGCAGGCATGATCACCGCACAACAAAAAAATCATTCACGTTCGCGTACAAAAAAAATAAATTTGAGATGCTTCAACTTGTAGCATTACTTCTGTATATTTGATCGTGTTATAGTCCATCCGTGCACTTTCTTCTATTACATCACTCTTTGTTGCAGATGACTCTACTAAGTGAAGGACGAGCAAAACGACAGTCACAATGGGAACTTGTGCAGAATGAAATGTCCCGCAAGCACGAAGAATTGAAGCGAAATCAAGAAACTGCACTGAACGAGCTTGAGAATCATTACAGGGAATTAGAAAAGAATTTGCTAACCAAATCGTGGACGTCTCGTCCTGCCACAGGCGCGGAACAGATTGCTCAACCAGAGACAACGGATGAAAATTGACTTTGGATGACATGAATGCCTTCTTGCTGCTAATCTAGATTCTATGGTGCCGATTATTCAATCCAGTATTATTCTTGATTAAATTCATACTGTTCTATGTGGAAGTTCTAGTTTACAGTGGGAAACAGAGTTTTGGTTGAATAACTTTCGAATTGCACTGATGTTATTGAATGCAACGAAGGTTTCCTGCAGGTGAAAGACGTGGTAATCTAATCAAATATTCCATGTAATAAAGCACAATATCTCGTAAAACAAGTCAGCAGTCTAATTTGATTGCACTTCCGAGAAGGAAGTGGATAATTACTCTTAATGAGCAACAGCTGTTCCTCACAGCATAAATTTTGCCTTAGTTTAAAAATGATTTACCTTGCACCCAAAAACATGACAAGGTCTGCCTCACCAGGACGCTCAGTGGTCGACTCCAATAAAAGATAAAGTGACCTTGCACCTACAAAATTGAGAAAATTCCTGAAATAATAGTAAGCACAGTGTCTATAGCTGTGAAAAATTCTCGTATTGATTTTCAGTAATGTTTGAAATGACAACAAGCAACGATATGCTGGAAACAGATTGTCAAAGTAAGCATTAGGCTAAAAATTACAGCGGGAAATGCATAGGTTTAGTGCGAAGGATTTTCTTATTTAGAAGTTTCTTCAAATGAAAATCTACTGCGCTCAACTCCTGGCCCTTTTTCCTCCGTCACATCAATATCCTTGGTCACATCACAGCTAGATCAGCGAAAAGAGAACATTTTAAACATGAAAATGATGGCAGTTACTATGTATAATGAACTCTTAATGCCTTGAGGTCGCTTTAAAATTGTCGGTGTGATGTACTTTCTACATGCATGCAACACAAAAAGATCACGACTTCCAGTTAATCACATATATGAATTAGAATGCTTGAAGAAATTTGACCCGCTGCATAATTTGTATAAAAAAGCATGTGCGACCGACTAATATATTTTAAGACAAATTGTAACACTTGCAAGACAAAGTGCACTTGCGCCTTGCAGTAGCAATTAGTACATTGTTGCTCTTGGTGTCAGAGAACGCTTTCAGATTTTGTGTAGATCCGATGTCAGAAGTGTGCTTTGTTTCATCATGGAGGCTCTGGCCATTCAAGCGATTGCTCCTGACCTGTGCGTTCAAAAGCAGTTCGTGATTGGCCTTGGGTTACCATGGCAATAGCATTGATTGCTGTCCACTTACCGTCCATGCCATTCGGATTACATTATTAGACATTACATTATATTAAGCCTACATTGCATTATTACATTACTAAAAATGTAATCCGATGTCTATGCTATTGTCATTGTCTCACACTGCATGTTAGTTGTTCCTGCGATTAACACAAGTTCCGAGTCAACACACGACGTAGAACGGACGAAAGGCCTCCTGTTTTGAATTTAGCTGTTACTTTGTCTTAAAATAAATGAATCGGTCCTTTGCACTTTCTTTTCTATGCGAATTAAGTTGCATTAAATTTACTGTCTCCATTAGATATGAGAAGCACAAAAACAGTGAAGTTCAATGGCCCTGCCACAAACATCGGATTACATTATTTTCCTAATAATGTACTACGATGTCTATGGGCACTACCATCTTCACGTTTGAATTCGGTCTCTTTTTGCCATTTTACTGCGATGTTAAGATGAGGGCCACTTAATGGACCTTATCATGAAGTTGATGCGGTTCATTCAAAGATGCTTAACACTGCTTGCTTATTCCCCATTTGTGTTCATTAACTTGTTGAGTTACAGCAAGCATATATGAGATCCTCATATTTCAAAATTGCGCGAAAGTCAAATAATCGGAAATCTGACCTAGTTCGTGGATTTTGCAATATATTTGACAGTCTCATGCTAACGTATGTAATATTTTAATAAACTGCATTAGTTTTTATGCAGAATAACCTTCGACTGTGAACAATTTTAATAGCTCTTTCAGCCTTTAACCTTTCGCCTTCACCTTCGACATTAGTGTGATGTGGTTCAAGTGATTAATTCGACTTCACTCGAATTAAGGAACTAGTGTCATTTTATTCGTTCCGCCCTCTACCAAGCCACTTGTGTTGTTCTGTCCTCTGCGTGTCTTTCACAATGCGATTTTTGAGATTCAAGCATTGACTGTGGCTCCCTAAGTGTTGCAACTGCACAATGAGTTATTTGTAGGGATGTGATGTCATGAGCACTTCTGAACTCAAGGAATATAAAATAATTGCATTGTAGTTTAGTGCTCTCTCTCAGTTGATAGATGACTGGCAGAATCAGTGTTGTTGTCGTCAGTGGCTGAGTTGCTAATGAAGAAAGGAACTTAGTAGATCACGCTAAAAAGCGATTTTCAAATATTTTCAATATATATAAGGGTCATTCCACATCAAAACGTCAAATGGCCTTTTGCGAAGGTTCTCAGATTTTCTTGAAATTCACATATTTTCTTCATTTGGGTCTATCTAGATGAAATCCAAAATATTTCGGAAAAATTCTATCGGGAAGGTTATTTGCGTGGCCTTGATTTATTCGACTTTTTCAACTTTTAGAGAAGCCATAGTGCGACATAATGGAATACTGATCAGTTCTACACCGCTTCCACCAAGTGTAACGGGCAGAGCTAGTAGATGTAAATTAGTGGGGTAGGTATGATGCGCGTACTGTAAGTGTTGCGTTATAAACCTACCGATTGCTGCCAGTGGTGTCCTTTGAATCCTCCACAGTCTCCAATCCTTTAGCTCTTGTCGTAGAAGCAGCAGGAGCAGCAGCAGTTCACTATTAAGATTATTTATTATTATTCTGAGAACAATACCCAAACCAGAAGGCCTATAGGTATTATTCACGGCACTAATTTTAACCAACCCAAGGGGATATAGGTAGGACAATATCAAATCACCAGACCAACCATATCAAGGGCTATAAGCTAGTTATTATTAACACGTGAATGACTTTAAGTCTAACCCAACTCCGTAGAGCTATAGGTCTATTATTATTATTATTATCTGTGACAGCGTAAAGCCAACTCGGAGAGCTTTAGGTTTCTTATTATTAATGCTATGTACGTGAAATAGCAAACCCAACTCGGAGAGCTATAGGTTTGTTGTTATTATATTTAATTTATGTAGCAGAGCAAACCCAACCCGTGAAGTTATAAGTTTACTCAGCCACTACACTTACTATACAATTTATTTAATAAACAAATGTGTCACTATTCTCTATACATAAACATATAACACAATCACACCGGACAAGTCACATACCACTTTGCCGTATACTTTGTTGCTGATTGTTTCGTTCTAGTGAACAGAGTTCACCAAATTTATTAAAACAAAGCATATTTAAACGACAGCGATTTTGTTATTGGTAATCATTGGATATTGCATGCCTTCTATTATTCGGCACCTATATATATCATGACTATATATAATTCGTTGTTTCCCAGTACCATCAATAAGCATAAGCATAAATAATACATTTAAATGTACACATTTTCATGCCATTTAAAAACGAAACTAACATTTATAGTTTCATTGAAGTGTCACGTAATCAATGATATCATAGTAAAACAATACTACTACACTCCCCCCCCCTACTGAAAAAGAAAATCGTATCGATTATATAATTCATAGGCGGAAGACACGCTTGAAGTTGTCGTGAACAATATTACGTAAGTTTTCTTCCGTTAGGTCGCGGCATTTAGCTACACGGGAGATAACATAATCCGTTCGGGTCGGATATCTGGCAAGATGAGGCGCATCCGTCTCTACCAGTAGGCGTTCGATCGGGATGGCTCGTATTGCCTGAATCCTGGGATCGTTCCTCCGACTCAGATTGTTGCGGACGAGGATGGGCGCAACGCTAAAAAACATGTTGCGGAAAAGATCTGCAAAAGAACGTATTATCTCCCGAGGGACGTAAGTACAGTGCAAAACCAGTCGATTGGCCGGATTTATGTGGTTGAGCAAAATCTCTGCCAGGGTTTCGTGGGCCTCTGTATCTCCCCACTCCTTCTCTCTACAGTGTAGGATCAATGGGAGGGAAAGTTCAGCGGCCAACAAAGCCTGGTCACAGAATGCTCGACACTGGCAGTCCCAATCAATGGTCCATTTCATGTCGAGTCCTGTCTCACCGATGGCCCCTATGTTGTTGTTGTGGCGTACATGGCGGCGAAGTTGTGCTTCAACCGAAGGAGACCAAATATCCGCATGACGGGGGTGCAGACCCATAACTAATATTATCTTGACATGGGGAAATCTCCTTGGAGGTCGCTGTGTCCCCAGCTGTCGACGTTGTCCCGAATGTCCACTACTGCGCTCATCTCTGCGATATCAGCCTCCATCTCATCGATATGGCCAGCTTGGCCCGCGCGAACGCAAGCGTCGTAGAGGTGGATGTGGGCATCACCTCGCCAAACGGATGGAGGGGTTGTAACTGGAGGTTCATCATCTCCGTCTGCACCCTCTGGTGCGGGGCGTTGGATTTGCCTAAAATTGAAATAGGTACTAGTGTTAACTAAGTTAAAGTGTTTTGCTTTATAATAATAAATAATAAACTTAATAATGAATAATTCACATGATAAATAAACTCGTTTCCTTTAGTTATCGAGTATATCCTTTCATTGAGGTTAGCAATCTGCTAATTTCAAAGCACATACTACTCATAAATTTGATAGTGGCAGCATAAACAACGATATAATTTTACTACAATTTCAAATTCAAGAAAATCATTCCTCTGGGTGGAAAAAGGTACTTCTATTTACAGTTTCAGATAGATCACGTGACGCGTAAAACACTCGACCTATCAGAATTGACGTAGCTGCTGCGAGAAATTGTCAGGACTGAGTCAAAGATGTCAAAAATGGAATATTGTTAATACAATTTGGGATTCAAAGACCACTTTCCCGATCCCTGGTGATTTTTTAAATATTTTTTTTGCAATCATTTGGATGTATTTGTAGTCGCCTGCGGAAGAAGGAACAGTAAAATTACTTAAGCATTTTTTAAGAAATGTTCGAAAATTCGATTTCAGAAATTTTCTCAAAATGTTGCTTTTTATGAGGGGCCACGGAAATTTTCTCGCAGTGAAAAAGTTATGAATTCTGCTTGGAACATCTATGGTTGGGTATCAATTAAGCAGTCCAAGAAGAATTTTTCTCAACTTCGCTGCGAGATCGGTGATGTAGGCCGTCAAAGATATATATGATTTTCCATAAATTCTCTAAAAATAGAAAAATTTGAATAAATCAAGGCCACGCAAATGACCTTCCCGATAGAATTTTTCCGAAATATTTTGGATTTCATCTAGATAGACCCAAATGAAGAAAATATGTGAATTTCAAGAAAATCTGAGAGCCTTCGCAACAGGCCATTTGACGTTTTGATGTGGAATGACCCATAACTAATAAAAGCTACGTTTTGAGTTCCAAAGAACCTTTTATGTAGCAGTCAACACAAATTATAGTAATAAAATTTTCCTCAAAATATTCCAGCACTGGGAAAAAGATGCGAGATTGTTTCTATTGCGAGTGAATCGGTTACAACGTTTTGTTGTTTCGGAGCGACTGTTGCAACAGCTGAACCGGTATAATTTTCTCATGGCGTATCATATTTCTCTGCTGTGTACTGCAGTACTATCGAAATGGCAATAAGGATGTTTCGGAAACAGGAATGCAGAGTCCTAAAATTTTGATAGGACTTCGGGATTTGATAGGAATCCTATTCCGACAGCAGAACTAGTTGGTAGAAAGATGCAAAACTTATATACCCGTACTTGGCCTACTTAATGCGTTGTGCGCTAGTGTTTTTTGATCTTTAGGTTAGTTGGTTAAATTATGGTAGCTTTTAAGGAATCAGAGTCATTCACTCACTCACACATCTCTTTGCGTCCTTTGATTCCAGAAGATGCTGGATTAGATATTTGCTGCTTGAGTATGGACTTCCATTTCGGTCGATCACGGGCGTTCGCTTCCTGGCTCCAACACGTTTGAGGTAATCTTTCAACACCTGCTTCCAGGTCTTCTTTGTCTTCCTGCTCCTCCACCATCTACTCCCATCCAAATATCATAAATTTTCTTCTCAATACTGTCTCATCCCTTC
This sequence comes from Prostheceraeus crozeri, assembly GCA_907163375.1. Taxonomy (NCBI): domain Eukaryota; kingdom Metazoa; phylum Platyhelminthes; order Polycladida; family Euryleptidae; genus Prostheceraeus; species Prostheceraeus crozeri. The sequence goes on from CAJQUW010004011.1 coordinate 37,083, forward strand.
TTACCACGTAGCCAACCCAACGCAGTCCTTGCCTGATCGCGATGTCTGTGATGTTCTGAAGACCCATTGCTTTTCTCATGCGCTCATTCAATTTCCTGTCCGATAGTCTGACACCACACATCCACCTTTGCATTCACATCTCCACACGCCTTAGCATCTTCTCATGAAATGATAAGCGGTCATGAGGATGTGTAAAGATGTGATGTCTCAGGTGAAGACGGAAGGATGGTGTATAGGCCTATTGATTATCTTGAAGCAATGTTATGAATGGGCCAACTTTGCTGATAAAGCCATTCACAACGGTGTTGTACTATTGATCAAAATACACTTGACTGATTGTTACAACGGCAGCAGAGTTCAAATTAGAGATAGGTTGCGTTCACCATTATCTATGAGCATGAAGTACAAGTAGAAATCTTAAATCAAGTCAATTTTAGTAATGAAGTATAAGCATGATAGAATCAAAGTAATTGTATTACTAACATTACAGATGGTTTCCTATAAACTTCTATGTGCATGAGGGACTCTTTCGCCTTTTTTTGCTTGCCATTGACATGGACGTGGTGATTGCTTCATGTAGATGACTTGTTATTGATCTGGGAGACAAAAGAAGATACAAAGGAAAGGATAACAGCTTGAAGAAATGTGCTAGAGAGTAGTAGCGTGAATGTAAACACACGAAAAATGAAGTTCACTCCCAGGGATCCGTGTCGAGTTTGCTGGAAGAGAGTTGGTGTGATCTCGATCGGAGGTGCTTCTTGTCATTACTGGGAACATGGACGTTCTTCGGGTGAAACAAGTGTGTTGACAAGAGCAATGCAAGATTTCAAGTGCAAGACATAGGGAGATTGAGGAAGGAAAAAAACCAGATGGGTTTCAAATGGTGGATGACGAGCTGGACTGTGCATAATTCATGTGCTCTTAATTTCCCGAATAAGATCAGCTTTGTTGATGTTTCGGAGCTTAAGTGGTGTGGGGACAGCAATTTTCAGTATTTTCCGGCTTTTCCGTTTTTTTACAAAATTAGTCGAATTTAACATTTCAAATTTGTTCATTCAAACCCCGGTTTTTCCGTTTTGCGATCCCTGAAGTGGTGTATTGCGCACGAGAGATGTCTCCAGGAGATCAAAGGGCCCACAGGTCTGGCGTTCAAGGCGTGCGCTCGTAGCTTCCTGACGTACGGAGCACATGGATATTGAAGACCGAATCTCTTCAGAGATTGAGAGCCACAGACAGACATGTAGAAATTGGAATGTCAAAATTCTAGGAAGTGAGTGAGCATAAAGCCTGATATTCAACTGCAAGTTATCATTTGATGTGTACGGGAAGGAAACCTGGGTAGCATTTTTAGTGATGTTGAGCATTTACATGATCTTGCGTGATGCTGAAAATTTGCTGTGAAAGAGCTCTTACAAGGAAACGCTTCTAGAAAAAAACTGACAAATTGTATGAGCAGTAGATCTCGCTCAATAACCATCCAGGAGGACCTTTTTGGCCATGCCCCATTGAAACTCTCTTCATACATATTTTAGATGTTAATCAATCATAAATGGGAAACTATAGAGGTTCATCAGTCAGCTTCTTATAGAATTATTTATCAAACTAAGAATTAAGCAGCATAGCAATGATTTTAAAGTAGCCTATCTTCTATCTTGCATACGTTTTCCTAGAGTGCCAAGAATTCTGAGAATTTAGCTATCTTCAGGCTATGAGCGCACGTTTACTATATTACTGCATGAAATAATGTTATCGCCTAAATAACAGCGAACAGTACCGGTATTTTCCGGGTTTGTAATTAAAAACGTTTGCTGATGCTTGTTATTGGTCAATAATAGAATTTCGTTTATCTACTTTTATTGGCTCATGTCCTCGGAAATGGATTTGCGCAATTAATTCTAATATCTGCTGTGTAGAACAATGATATCACATTGGTTTTCATTTGGCAGGACTCCGACTCCGGTCAAAGTGATAGGACTCCGGGACTCCGAATCCGATCCCCGATCAGAATGTGATTTTACTCGTTAAATTGCCGTGCTTCGTCTTCTACGATTTTTGAGAAAATTTGTGATGCGAAACAAGCTCATTTTCTAGCTAGTCTAAACACACCCTATTTAGGAAGTAACATGCTGTCAAAGGTGGACCCGTACTTAAGTGTTTTATTACTGTAGATAAGTTCTATCTTTTACGCATTTGTGAGGAAGTCAGTATTACCGACTCAGTCGTCGTAATGACGGTGAGATTAAATTTGTACCGACTCAGCCGTGGTAATAGCCATTGCATATTGATTTAATTATAGACACAAGTTACTGCAAGCTATAGTCTCACATCTTCCCCGGCGCTATCTCCGGAAGCAACAGCCTCCTAGGGTCCTTGGCCTAGGGCCCGCTGAAAGTTGCTGCCATGTATCAATTCACCGAAGGCTATCAGCACACCCAAGGCCACATTTTGGTTTTGGTCTACCACCTGTTCAATTGTTTTGCAGCATATTTTTGGGGCCTACAAACGTTGCTGTCGGGTCACTCAAACTTGCTGTCATGCATCAATTCGTTATCAGCACACCCAATACTACACTTTGGATTTGACTTGCTATCCGTTCAATTGTTTTGGAAGATATTTTCGAGTTCTATAATTGGCCCTACTGTCCCAACAGAATCACGGCAGCGATACATCTTCGGGAGTTGTGCGTGCAGACGTGTGACCCAAATGCGTCAAACTTTCACCCCCCGCTCAATTTCCAACTCGACTTGAGCTCTCGTACGATTAGGGTCCAACTATATCATTGATCACCTCAAGATTCTCAAATCACTGATGAACCCCATAGATTTAACATGTTACTTCTGGGCTCAATCGTCTAAAATCGAGCTGGATTTTGCCAACCCTGTCGCACGATCGATCGGCAGTTTGAGTACTTTGCCTGATGGGATGATCGCTCGAAGATCACCACACTTTTACTCTGAACCATCGATGTATCACTAGTTCTTTTCAAATGATTTTTTAAGAATTAGTGATTCACTCGAAACCAGACGGGGTGGGATCAAAATTTTTTATGAAACATAGGTAACAGAGGAAAGAAAATTATGTGCATATAAGCCGATTACTGTACAATACATAATTCGGGTATGATCGGTGCTCCGAGACAGGGTGGTATTCACTGAAGACATCATTCATCCTCTACTATTTTCTGAAACACAGTTGATATCATGAGTTGCGTCAATTATTCCCGATCGTTGCCTAATTAGCAATCCGACCGCATTTAATCAGTTGAAAGTAACTTTTTCTGGACGTGATTCTCTTTAACTATCGCGATCGCGCTACAACCGGTTATTAAATTGGAGCTTATATTCTGATAGTTGATAGTTTTGTAGTCTGATAGTTTTCTCAAAGGAGAGACTGTGAGAACAACCTAATACTGGAAGGCATGTAGAGCTTATCATTGTTAGACCCGAAGTTTGACGAAGCGCTGTGATAGCGTGACGTCGATTTAGTGTGTGTTCTGATTGTTTTATCAATGTATCTCAGGACAAGCGGAAAATGGATACTTTTCTGCTAAATTTATAACAGTTGAAGTTGGTTCAAAATCGCGGTTCGAAAATGTTTTCGTGACCTTCAATAAAATGTAATCATCCACAATTTAATGTGTTTTGTGTTAAGTGTTCAATTTGTTGACACGTCCAGTATCAGTACCTACTTAAATATTTATCACCCAGGTCCTAGGTACAACTTCAAGCGGCATCAATTTACTTTTAGTGAAATGTATTGTACACTGCACATCAGTCCAAAAAGGAGCTCTACAATTTCAAATGCACTATGAAATTATGAATCATTACGACTTGAAGAACATAACACTCGATTTTGTTCTTTGGAGTATGATTCCGTCCAAATTGAATATATTTCTTTTTAACATGAAAATGCAATTCGGCGCTATCATTTCATCAACTAGTCACCTGACCTCACGGTAACAGACCTCTTTAATTTATTTGTTTCGCTTTGTGAGCTTACATCTTCTGTTCGTTAGTGACGAATTGGTACTTCATGACGATGCTGAGTTATCAATAAACCTATCAAACGATGCATACAGATCTGTTCATTGTATTCTGATCTCCAACATCCTTTTGAAGAGCGATTATTATAACTGGTCGCGAGCATCTTTATCCACACTGATGAAAGTCATGCACAAGTGAGGATATGTGGATGGAGCCATAGTAGGCTACGTTGACTTTTTTTACTAAAGCGGAGAATCGATTTGATTGTTGAAACATTTTCCGGAAGCATAACCATTTCATCTAGGCATCCGTCAAATGAGTTCTGCATTCCAAGGTGAACTGTAAAAGCCGCTTTATTAGAGCTCGGATAGTGTAGACCTAATGCGAAGCGCAACTTGAAATCACAAGATTACAAATGATGACTTAATATCGGCATGAAACACATATTCGTCAACAAGAATTGAAGAAGCTGTAAGAAGTCCATTACAGTATTGATTTGTTTCTTTTTTAACTTGAAGTTATGGCAACTTCTTGCCTAATTTTAGTAAGGAAAATAAAACTAAACTCATTCTAATAAATTTTATCTTGAGCGCTTTCGATGACTCTAATCATAAGATACGTCATTTATAAGAGGATTCTAAACAATCTTGCACTGAAAGTATAAACATTCAAATTACATAGCTATGAAAAGAGATTAAGTAAAAAATTATGCATAGGTACATACTAAAATCAAGACATTAGACTATCGGAAATTAACATAGATAAGATGAAAGCAGAAAGGGCTAAGACCATGGCAGGAGCAAGTCACTTACATATTCTTTCATAACACACAGCGAGGGCCTGAACCGCTTCAACAAAATGGCCTCAGTGATCTGAACATGGGGCACATTTCTGCAATACGCAGCAACAGAAAAATATGACTCAATCTTGCGTCCGGCAAATAGATTGCAATCCCAGAGATGCTTACATATTGAGCTGCTTTTATCTTTTGGGATTCTAGATCTTGATGCTGCCCACTTAGGATAGTGTTCCTTGATACGGATACCAAGACATCTCGTTGTCCAACCAATATAACTGCATCCGCAGTCGCATTTGAAATTATAACAGACATTTGATCGGTCAACGAGAGGAATTGGATCCTTCAAAGAACGACAAGGGATCTTCATTGTCTGAGGCAGTACAACAAGCTGTGCGGCAGAAAATGTTCTCGAAATTGATTCATTTAGCTTTTTCGAGACAAATGTGTGAAATCTGTCTCCGAGAAATGGAATTCTAACATACACTTTCTTTTTTGACGGACCAATTATTGGTTCTTTATCTTCATTTATTTTATGTTGTTCAATAGATTGGTCCGGATAGCCATTCATTTTTAAAGTCTTAGTTATAAACTGAAATTCATTTTCTAAAAAGCAAGGAGAACAGATGCGCCTAGCGCGATGAAATAGACATTTCACAAGATTAATTTTGTAGGGTACCTCTTGGGCACGAAGCTGAAATAGTGCAAATATAGACCACTCCATGTCTTCTTTCTATATACAGAAGTCAATATTAGGCCCTCAGATCGAATGACATTGACATCAAGAAAGCTGAAGGCATCTCTTTCTTCGAACTCGATAGTAAATTCTAAGTTGGCATGAGCACTATTGAGAACAGCAAGTAATTTGCAAGCATCTTCTTTCGATCTTACTATTGCAAAAGTGTCGTCAACATACCTGACGTATGTTTTCGTCAAAGATTCTATCTGTTGCTTGAGTTTGTATTTCTCGAGGTATCCAAGAAAGTTGTTGGCCAGAATTGGTCCCAATGGGCTTCAAGAAGGGGTTCATCAAGAGAAAGGTCTTGTTCTTTCTTTGAACATAGTTTCTTTGTATCATACGATGTCAAATCATTGTTTACAAATGTTCCACTTAAGGAAACAGTGAAGTTCATCAAAGAAATTATCGAAAGAAACGATTTGAATCTCGGGATTCCTACGGATCGTATTTGTGAACTCGTTCTCCTTTGCACCTCCGATGTTCAGTTTTCGTTCAATGGGAAACTATTTATTCAAATAGATGGTGTAGCAATGGGAAGCCCATTGGGACCAATTCTGGCCAACATCTTTCTTGGATACCTCGAGAAATACAAACTCAAGCAACAGATAGAATCTTTGACGAAAACATACGTCAGGTATGTTGACGACACTTTTGCAATAGTAAGATCGAAAGAAGATGCTTGCAAATTACTTGCTGTTCTTAATAGTGCTCATGCCAACTTAGAATTTACTATCGAGTTCGAAGAAAGAGATGCCATCAGCTTTCTTGATGTCAATGTCATTCGATCTGAGGGCCTAATATTGACTTCTGTATATAGAAAGAAGACATGGAGTGGTCTATATTTGCACTATTTCAGCTTCGTGCCCAAGAGGTACAAAATTAATCTTGTGAAATGTCTATTTCATCGCGCTAGGCGCATCTGTTCTCCTTGCTTTTTAGAAAATGAATTTCAGTTTATAACTAAGACTTTAAAAATGAATGGCTATCCGGACCAATTTATTGAACAACATAAAATAAATGAAGATAAAGAACCAATAATTGGTCCGTCAAAAAAGAAAGTGTATGTTAGAATTCCATTTCTCGGAGACAGATTTCACACATTTGTCTCGAAAAAGCTAAATGAATCAATTTCGAGAACATTTTCTGCCGCACAGCTTGTTGTACTGCCTCAGACAATGAAGATCCCTTGTCGTTCTTTGAAGGATCCAATTCCTCTCGTTGACCGATCAAATGTCTGTTATAATTTCAAATGCGACTGCGGATGCAGTTATATTGGTTGGACAACGAGATGTCTTGGTATCCGTATCAAGGAACACTATCCTAAGTGGGCAGCATCAAGATCTAGAATCCCAAAAGATAAAAGCAGCTCAATATGTAAGCATCTCTGGGATTGCAATCTATTTGCCGGACGCAAGATTGAGTCATATTTTTCTGTTGCTGCGTATTGCAGAAATGTGCCCCATGTTAAGATCACTGAGGCCATTTTGTTGAAGCGGTTCAGGCCCTCGCTGTGTGTTATGAAAGAATATGTAAGTGACTTGCTCCTGCCATGGTCTTAGCCCTTTCTGCTTTCATCTTATCTATGTTAATTTCCGATAGTCTAATGTCTTGATTTTAGTATGTACCTATGCATAATTTTTTACTTAATCTCTTTTCATAGCTATGTAATTTGAATGTTTATACTTTCAGTGCAAGATTGTTTAGAATCCTCTTATAAATGACGTATCTTATGATTAGAGTCATCGAAAGCGCTCAAGATAAAATTTATTAGAATGAGTTTAGTTTTATTTTCCTTACTAAAATTCAGTGGAAGAAAAGGCTGTTTTAAGTTTTGGAATTCTTGCCTAATATTTCTTGCCGTATGACTGATGACTAATTGGCTGATCGATGGTGAAATCCCTTCTTTACGTCATTATTCCAGTGATCCTACTCACACCGGAATGCCCGAAAATGCACGAATACGAAAACATTTCGCCCGAATGCCCGAAAATTATCAATTACATGATGGAGAAATTTTTAACTTTTCTGCGTGCAATTTGATTCGTATCTCATGGATCCTTTCCTCCTCCGTTTATATACCGGTTGGTTCAATAAAGATCTCCCTGCTAACGAATCACTGTTTCTCGTAACTGAGTGGATGAAATAAGCTGAAACGAGCTTACGAAAGATCACGTTAACTATAATTTTTGGTGTAAAATGTTTGTCATTCCGTGAAAGCCCCACGACTGAGATTCAGTCGATTGCTTTTTTTGTATTTTTCGAGAAAGCTAGAGATTTTCCATACAACTTTATCATTTCTATATCAAACTGAGAGACAGGCAAATGTCATTCGAATAGTCGCAACAAACAAACAGTCTCAATACTCGATGTGATGACCTTCGCAGTCAATGCAACTTTGCAGACGCCTTTTGAAACTAAGGAGACGGCTTGCAACAAAGTCCTGCGGCATCTTTTGCATCGTCCGCACGGTCTGCGCCTTCAGCTCACACAGACTGCTGACTAGTTCTTGGTAAACCTCCTCCTTTCCCACCCCCGACAATAAGTCCATGAGGGTTAGATTAGGACTCTGTGTCAGACATGTTGCCATGCCGTCCGATCTTGTACTCGGCGAAATCCTGCATCCACGCCAGCACGTTGCGTCCGATGTGCGGTCGAGCACCGTCCTTCATGACCCACAGGTCGCCGGCAACGAATTCCTGTTGATCCTGGATTGTCGGCAAGATTTGTGTCTCCAACATCTGCACATAGCGTTCTGAGTTGACCGTTGCCGTCGCACCGTGTTCATCCTCGAAGAAGAAGGGACCAGTGATCCCTTGCAACCACATGGCAGCCCAGGCGGGGACACCGGGGCTGTGAAAACCGACTTCGACATGAAAGTCGGGGTTCTCGAGGTCTCAATAGCGCGAGTTTCATGTGCTCGTTTAGTCATTAAGCGAGAAGTGCGCCTCGTCCGAGAAGATGATGTTGTTCAACATCTATGAGTCTTCCTCTATCATCTCTAGGATGTCTGTCGCGAAAGCAGGCGCGCCTTGTGATCGGCCTCGTTCATCGCGTGCCGGCGTCGCAGACGACAGGGACGAAAACTACGCTTATGCAGAATTAGAATGATGGCCTGGTGACTGAGGTTTAGCTGCAGACCGGCACGGCGTGTCGACTGTCGTGGCCGTTCGGAAAAGTAGCGGACAAGTTCTTTAGCGTTTTCATGGGAACGTGAAGTTCGCGGGCGGCCGGGAATCGGTCGATGCGCTAGACCTACCTCATGCGCCAAATCAAACAAATTCTTTATTGTCTTTATTTCGGTGGCTTCTGGTTGAAGGATAAGTTGTACTCACTGCGCCAACGACGTTGGACCAGCAATGGACTCTCAGCTCGTCAGGCCACGAGGCCATCTTGAAGCGGTCGACTGACGAATATCGGGAAGTAATGATTGAGTGAAATGAATTCGCTGCCGATTTGCTAGAGGAATGAAGTCTGTCAACAGATGTGTCCGGTGAAGACCGTTCAAGAATGCGATCATTCACTTTGATGACTAGGCAAAATTGATTTTCTCTCACTCATCCAAACAGTTCGCTCAATTGATAATTACCGTATTAAGTTGTTTAGAAAATCTCAACTTTCTCGAGAAAAAAAGCAATTGCCGGAATCTCAGTGGGGTTTTCATGGAATGACAAACTTTGTACACAAAAAATTAGGGTTAGCTTGAACTTACGTCATTTTAAGCTTCAGCTTATTTCATCCAAGCTCAATTGCGAATAGCAGCAATTCGTAAACAGGGAGATCTTTTTGGACCTCCCTGTATTATATTAAAACCCTCCTTTTCAATCGTTGTGTAGATTTGCATCCTATGTTGATGTGTCTTGTTTGTTGCTGGAACGGGTGAGTGGTTATTTTCAATGAAAATGATTCAATATCGATTTCGTACCATGTATGCGTTTTTTTCAATTTCCTATATCTAGTCAACTTCAGATAAGCAATTTATTTCTGTGCCTCGGAGTCCCCAATAAGTCTGCCCAATGTGTTCTTCATTTTTTTATCTGTGGCCCTTTGTAATGTGAATTTCCGACGTGACTTCCCTTACTTCATTCTTATCAGTGGTTTTGTACTCCTATAATATAACTTTTAGTGTTTGTCAATCTTTTCCTTTCTAATGTAGTGTTCTCACAAATGTCGGAAAGAGAACTGTGAATTTCAAGTTGTAGAACCTTTATAAGCCTATCGGTATTAAATAAAACAGTGCACACAGTGACGATACTATTGTGATGTGCAAGAAATACTAGACATATACGTAATACTAAAGAACTATGAAAATACTCTTTTTGAAAATTTGATATTTGTGTCAGTGCATCCGGACTTCTGAGTGAATGATTGAGTGATTTGATGAATGAGTTACGAGGTTTCGAGACGCATGCTCGTGAACGGACGATCTGAGCGAGCAGGATTTTCTAGTAACTGCATTTGAACTGAATAAAGAACTTGCCGCTCATGAAGTGATAAACGAAATTCAGTGAAGTTCCTCAGATTCATACAATTCCTATCGAGCGTTGTTAAACGATGCAATGACTTGTGCTCTTTCCTGTATGTGCACTTTCACATGTTATGCTGCTTGGTATAAAAATTCAAATTTGTAAATTATGATGCCTGCTTGCATCATAGGCATTAGTAGCAGATTAGTCGGTACTATAGATCTTTGTTCATCCCTTCAATCTTGAATCACCTTTCCAAATTAATTCCCTCTTATATACATTCAATATCACTTTTTAACACAAAGCTGACAATCCATCCATAATCAGTGAAAGCTACTATATGAAATAGAATTGTTGAATATTAAGTTGCGTTCTCAGTTGGAAAATAAAAAAAATTAGAGCATACCTGAATATTCAGTAAATTATTTATAATTGTCAAAGCGTTATTATTGAATTGTGCATCTCAAATTTAATCCTGATGTGGCATCTTATAAAACAGGGCACGGTGGTCAGGAAGGTCGCGAAAGTTCGAAAAAATGGGGGATGATTTGTTTTGAAAAAATTGGTCTTATTAGAGAAAAAGAAGTTATTTACAGAAAATAGAAAATCTTTCATCGAGCCCATATCGAGAAAATGAAATTCATTGATTTTTGAAAATCGATAATTATTGGAAATCAATAATTTGTGATTTTAGCGCACTTACTGAAATGGGGGGTGAACGTTGGACAACAAATAAAGAACTGCGTAGTCTTCTGCTAAGTCTAGTCATACCTTTTGAGATTTTTATCGACCCGTCTAGTAGAAAATCGATGATTATCGATTTGATCGATTAATATTATTCTAAATATTGGAAGAAATCAGTGGAAGTTGCTGCAAATAAAAATTGGGCAGACTTGGTTGATGTCACATATGTTACTCTTCTGCATGCTTGTTACCTCAGACGCTGAGTTATAGAAATCCATCGAGCCCTTGCGGAGTAAATCATGTAAATGTTTGACGCATACATTGCATTTATTATGTTGGACTAGGCCTATTATGTAATTTTGTCCTCACTATAGCTCCTTAAATGCTAATTGGACGAATTCGATTAACTACCTTTATGTCACTGGAATATTGTCTTGGTAGGTACGTACGTTATCTAGGAAATACATCGAGCCCTTACAGAGTAAATCATGTGAATGTCTGACATATGGATTACTGTGTATGTATATATTTTACTGTGTATGGCTTTCCTCAAGTACTATTTAGGCGATTTTTTAGTTTATGTTATGTTAATATGGTATTGAATTGTTGCGTACAAACGACATCTGATTAATATATCGAGCGCTTGTTCAGTGAATTATACTTAGTTTCTTGTGGACATTGCATGCAGTGTTCATTCGTGCCTAACTTAGTTGACAACTTTTCGTTGTTACTTAACCCTAAAGCGGTTGCTCATTTTTTTCACCTCATTCGGTTGTTTGTTAAAATTTTGTAAAAAGAAAATGTTACCTCATATTGAGCTAATTTTAAAACGGAAAGAAAGTTAAGATGATTGCAGTTATCTCTTTATCTCTCAATGTTGAAGCCTTTTTAAATCGTTTGGGCTCTGTGAACTGGTATACTTTTTATAAAATGAGCTGTACCGTAGACGAGAAGTGCTTCTACTTCCACGATGTTATCACGCAGGCATTAAAGGAAGTCCCTTTTGTTTTCATTGAAATGTCACCTAATGATAAGCCCTGGATGAATCCTCTGCTGAAGCATTTGATAAACTGCCGGTTTGAAGCTTATCGCAAAAGGCAATACTCATTATACCACCATTACAAAGCAAAAATTCAGTCCGAGATTTCAAAGGCAAAAGACCGATGGATGAAAGCTATGATGAAAAAAAAAGAATGGCTATTGGAATGCAATTAAAGAAGATCTAAATGCTGCGTCCAAAGACAATTTTTCAAAACTTTTCAAACGGTTTCCTTCTCTGCAGGCTGCTTCCAATGAGATTAACGATTCATTTGCCGATAAGTTCTCTCCCGCTCCTGACTGGTCACAAATCATTGATTCGATCCCCACCTCAGATTCTTTTTGGCATCCTGACATCAATGAAATGAGCGTATTTTGTCATTTGATCCTCCTAAAAGACAGAAAATCGTGGTGTGTGGACAACTCAAACTTATTCGTCTTGCAGCCTCTTACCTCTCCGGTCCTTTGACTCATCTATTTTCCCTCAGAATTCCCATCGCTATGGAAAATCGCATATAAAAAACCTATTCCCAAAGGAGATGTCAGAGTATTGATGACTAAGACCAATATCATTATTGCCTGTTTCTCAAAGGTGTTTGAAAAATGTGTCCTTGTCTCTATTCGCGACAAACTGTTGTCCCTTTACGGTCCCAACTCAGTTTGGATTTCGTCCTGGAGCTTTCGACTCTTCACTCTGTTATCAGTTCACGAGCAGAGCACAGAGCAGCTGGACAAGAAAGATACTAAGGAGGAGTCATTATAATATCCTTTGATCTAAAACGTGCATTTGACATGCTTAAACACGAGCAGCTCATCCAGACACGGTGACGGAAATCTTCCATCATTCATTCGTTGGTGCGCCAGCTATTTGAAGGGTAGAAAACAGCAAGTGACTATTCAAGGATTCACTCTCAGTTCATTAAGAGACATAACATCAGATGTTGCTCAAGGTTCAATTCTTGCTCCCTACCTTTTCTCCGCTCATATGGGTTCTCTTGCAACTGCTTCTCCTGACGTATTGATGACCAAATACGCTGATGATGTCGTGATAGTCATTCCTTTTCGCGATGCATCCTCTTTACCAAACAAGGTCCAAAGTGAAATTGAAAACATTCAAAGTTGGTGCGACAATCATGGTCTGGAGTTAAATCAACAAACAAGATATGATGTGCTGCACAAAATGATGTTCAGTTCATACTGCCAATTTGACAATGTGTTCAACGCTAAAATACTGGTGTAACATTCAATGATAGGTTAAAATGGGATTCTCATGTGTCGCGCGTCATTAAGTTGGCCACCCAGCGCATATATCTGCTCAAGCAAGTAAAGAAATTTCCACATATGTCGCCTGATATGCTCATGTCAGTCTATTATGCGTGTGTAATCAGCATTGAATACAACTCTCCAGTTTTTGTTGGACTTACCAAACGATGCTCTGAGATGTTGGAGAAAGTTAGAGAAGCAAGATTTGCGATGTTCCATGTGAATGTGCAAAATTCACCCCATTGTCAATTCGCAGAGATCATAGGGCTATCAAACTGTTTAGTGACATGTTCTCCAATAAGCACATTATCCACCATTTGTCCCGGAAACTTTACCTCGTTCGAGACATTTGGCCGCGATGAAGCAGAACACGAAGCGCCGCTCATCATCATTCGTCCCTTACTGTACTTCTCTGTATAACCGCATGTACATTTGAATTCGACCCTTCCAGCGTTAACGTTACTTTTCTTTTCTTTAACTTGAATTTTCTTGAAATGTCATGTCTATTTTTTCTGCAAAGTGTGATTTTCAGTCAATCGAATAAACATATTCTATTCTATTCTATTCTATTATGATCTTCTCCTCAAAACAGGGTATTTTTCGCCATTTTTTTCTTATTTGAGTTCTTTATAGTCAATTCACTTTGCATTGCTTGTGTACAGGTGATGCAGGAAGCAGGTAATCATAACATCATATTTGCTGTTTCTATTCAAAATATGATAATAAGGAAATTATTATATGATTAGATGCGTACAACGACTTCGTGGATCCTTGCTGCACATGAAGCATCGGCGATGAACGTTGACTGTAAGAGAACATGAAATGTTTTGTTCTTCTTTGAAACCTAGCACTGTATCAGCCTATACAATGGCTCTTGGTAAGTAATTACGTGAGTCGCAAAGGGTTTTGCAAGCTGAATGCGCAACCTTTTTCAAGTCATGCTTTCTTCTTCTTTAGTATAGCCATCTTTCTTCAAAGGCAATTCCCATTCAATGCTTATTCAAACAGTCGATATCAATCATGTACCGATAAGGACCATCTCACAGACTTCTACTGATGACATGTGTCTCCACCATTTCGTTCATTACATCACATAAATCCTTATCTTCCTGAAGTATATAATCATTTATGAAGAGAGTTTTTTTTACAGTACGATAAACTGTAGACATATGGTTGTATTGCATCATATAGTTTGTAATAGGACAGGAGTGCATAAAACCTCGTCCGCAGAAAAATAGTTTTTGGCTTGTATACGAAAAAATAAAATAAAAAAGAATTTTTAAAAAATATGATAAATAATTATTCAAATAATTAAATTTTATTTTTCAATAAAATACGCTAAATAAAATTTCATGATGATGTGAAAATAACTTATGCAGAGCTGTACAACAGACATTGTTGTTTATTGTCAAAATATCAACAGCCAACCGGTTGAGGATCCCTAAGCTCACAGCCGCAACATCAAATATCCTCGATGGGAAATTAATACAGATTCTTATTGATTTGATGCTGCTATTCATGGACATAAAATATAAAGTCCATAGAAATCATTATTCTAGTAGCTATGGTGCTTGCAAGTTGAGATGTTGACAAAACGTATACACCCAACCCTTTTAGGGTTAATAAATATCAGCAAAACTCTTGTGCCAAGCTGTGATGTTGGTTCTGCAACCAAAACGTCTTTGAGTCATCATGGCTCATTATCCATCGAAGCTAAACCGGTCTGTGGCTTTTCATTCTATTCAGCACATAGAAATTGACAACAATAAAACCTCTAGAATGGAAGTTAAGCTTCATGCAATACACAATAGTGGCACATAAATCGCACGCATTTTCACTTAGATACACTTGTCAACGGCTGTATCATTGGATTAGAATCAGTCACATGTGTAAATTTAAGCTTTTAATTGGCTCTTCATGCCCCAACTTAGTTCCCCCGAATGTGCCGCGACCTTGAGTCAATTTCCATTCTAGTCTACTTCAGATAAACAATCTATTTCTATGATTCAGCATAAATACGCATGTCCCCATCTGTCAACTGAATGCTTCGATTAGCTAGTTGCAATTTGATATTGACAATACAGTGTCTCAATACATATCAAATCGAAGCGTGGAGATCTATTCAGGAACTCATGTGATCTTATTGTTATCGAGAAGCGAGAATAAGTGTCCCATGATCGCATGTTGATTGGAAGTCAATTCTCGATTTCATAGTTTGTCGCAGTTTGTTAAATCATTCAAGTCATTTCATTTCATTTCAATATGCCGAAGACGAAGAGGACTCGTGAAGAGTGTAGGAAAGCGGTATGTCTGTGGAGGCAAATCTGACCGTGATGAAGCCATGACAGAGACTCTCTTACATTTGATTAAACAGAATGTCATTCATGATTATATGATCGAGGATGATAGACTGCCATCTGGCTTATGCAAAAGTGATCTAAACCTGTTGCATGAATACAAAAATGGAGTCTATCGAAGAAAGCTCAAAGTTCAGTCATTTGAACAATATGCAAAATGCTTTACACGACATGGATGCGAAAATGGTCAGTGCCAAGTTTGTAATATTACAAGAAGCTCTCCTTTCTCGGGGAATATGCCGGCAAAACCCAAGCGTGGACGACCTCCGGTTCCCCCGGATTCTTCATCACAAGGTGCACAAATGTCATTACAACCGACCAGCATCAAGCTCTGTCCAAAATGCTTATTTGTTGCTGGAAGAGGATGCAGTCATTCATGTACGAAAGCAGAAAAGAACAAGAATCATTGATCAAAGATCATTGAGATTTGGCTTCCAAGAAAAAATTGTAGAGTTCGAAACTTCCTATTTGGGTTTGGGCATCGGCATCACTCCGAAAGTCAATATCTTGATTCGAAATGTTCCCGAATTTTTTTGGCGGTATGGTAAATCGCTGGGCCTATGCTCAGAACAGGCATCAGAGTCTGTTCATGTTGCGGTAAAGGAATTGTGGATGAAGCGTAGAGTGAATGATCTTTCAAATCCACGATATGAACAAGCATTGAGACAAACTGTTGTTGAATTCAATAGTAAGCATTTGTAGCATTTCATGTTATTTGTCGGTTGCAGGGAGATGGGTTGCAATAATATTTTTTCAAAAAGTTTTTTTTATCATCACTGATGTGTGAAATGACATCAGACTTTCATTACCGGGACCTGTTTGTATTGCATTAAATATTATAATAATACTCGTTCATAGAACAAAGAACAATGCAAATTAGTGGGGTTGCGAACAAAAATAACAAAGTCAATGAAAAGTCAGTAAAATGTACATCGGTGAAGTCAATAAATTGATCATTTCATATTAAAGGAACAAAGTGACATGCTATTGTGAATTATCCTAACTTTTATTTCACGCAAAATATAACATATTTAAGATCACAGCACAATAAATAGGAGTGAAACTGACTGAAGCTGACTAACAGAAAATATAGAACAAATGCATGAATATAACTTTGCTAAAAATCCAAAAAATAGACATTAGGCCTATTGACTCAGTATTTCTTAATGAAATCCATTTGTCAGACATTCACATGATTTACTCTGTACGGGCTCGATGTATTTCCTAGATAACGTACGTACCTACCAAGACAATATTCCAGTGACATAAAGGTAGTTAATCGAATTCGTCCAATTAGCATTTAAGGAGCTATAGTGAGGACAAAATTACATAATAGGCCTAGTCCAACATAATAAATGCAATGTATGCGTCAAACATTTACATGATTTACTCCGCAAGGGCTCGATGGATTTCTATAACTCAGCGTCTGAGGTAACAAGCATGCAGAAGAGTAACATATGTGACATCAACCAAGTCTGCCCAATTTTTATTTGCAGCAACTTCCACTGATTTCTTCCAATATTTAGAATAATATTAATCGATCAAATCGATAATCATCGATTTTCTACTGGACGGGTCGATAAAAATCTCAAAAGGTATGACTAGACTTAGCAGAAGACTACGCAGTTCTTTATTTGTTGTCCAACGTTCACCCCCCATTTCAGTAAGTGCGCTAAAATCACAAATTACTGATTTCCAATAATTATCGATTTTCAAAAATCAATGAATTTCATTTTCTTGATATGGCCTCGATGAAAGATTTTCTATTTTCTGTAAATAACTTCTTTTTCTCTAATAAGACCAATTTTTTCAAAACAAATCATCCCCCATTTTTTCGAACTTTCGCGACCTTCCTGACCACCCTGAGGGAGTTGCGTCGATGTTAATGGATGTTAAGTGGGCTTGCTGATGATTCCTAATATTTGATGAAATGGCAGCACATTGAACTTAATATTTAGTTATTCCATTTACAAGTTGTTATGAAAGTAACAGCATGAACATAAGCAATATTGATTGATAGCATGAAGAAATGGCTTCATCATAGATTGTGGTCGATCAACGCAAAGCACCTTATTAGTGTAAAATTCGACATGCACATCGCGATAAGCATGCCATCTCGCAAAAAGAATGGAGAAGAACTGAATGAACTGACGTTTTTTTATTGATTTCGTCTTTTTTTAGTGATTGAACTTAGCTGGCTTAGCGCAAAATTAAAATGAACGGCGAAATGAGTTCGTTCGAATGCACTGCAGTACATATACGATCATGCTGTGATCACTGTGATTTCGCTTCCGGTACAAATAGATTTCGATCTTCCTTTAATTACCTTCAGACACAATCAGATCGTTAGAATTGAGCTAAACATCTAAAATTGAGGAACTTTACTCCAGCAGTCAGTTGAAAATGTCCGAACACGCTCATATGTATTCATTGTTCTAAAAATTTCATATTAGGAAAGATGCCCGAATTTTTTGAGAAATGCAAGTAGGAACACTGCATTAATCATCATTTACTTAATCATCATCGTCTGTGACAGGGAAGCTATCAAGCTTGGTCAAAATTGCAATCAAAAGAATAAAAAGTAGTACCATCTATGTCCTTCAAAACGCCGTTTGATCCACCACTTCAATCCCTAGATCTTTCGATTTGAAGTTAAGTGTTTTAATTAATCGGTCTGCCGCTAAGAACATTGACATTGATAGTGCAAAGGAATGCTGCTGAATAGCATGATAGGCTACCCTACCTGCAAACCTACCGCTCGCCCCTGTTATAAATACGATAGGTCATTACTACACGTATTATTACATTATATATTAGGGTTGCGATATTTTGAATATATATTATAAATATGTTTTAAATATGGATAAAAAACAATGTTTTTGATATGTTTTTTATGATGGTTTTGCTTATGATGTTGTGTAATTCTACGCTTACAAACATGTTTTTTAAATATAGGCTTATTATTAGTTTACATTCCATCAATTTTATTAGCCTAAAAAAGTTTCTTATACAAATCCGGCTGCGTAAGAAACCAGTATGCAATTTATTAAAGTCATCCTTGTAAGTGAGTTTAGAGCTAGTGCAATTGACATGAAATAACGATAACTATGCTTTGGTTAACACTGTTATGTTGATCATTATGTCAAAACGAAAATTGGAGTCCACCATCATCGTTTACTCCTGATGGTGGCTTTTATAGAAAGTGTTGGTCTATCTCGATTCTCGAATCATATATTCCCACGCGACAGCTGACGTCTATGAACCAATCCCACTATTGATGTATCAGACTATTGGTGATCTCAATCATCCAATCAGAATCAAGAACGAGTTTCAACAGATTATGCTTTCACATTGATTTTGAGTTTGCTTCGGGATGGTTGGAAAACCTGGTGTTAGTGGTCGGAAGCCTTGTTTATTGAACAAGCACTTTTCCATCAAACCGGATGGCAAAACTTTTATGTGTAAATTTTGTTCATGGGAGACAAAACAGGGCTCAACAAAACGCAAAGAGCATCTTCAAAGAGCAAAATGGGATTTATACACTCTAAGAGTCGAAACAGACTTAAGTTAGATAAAGTCACGAAACTTATGAAAATTGCTTGCAATAGTCGGCAAGAAATAGATTTTGACTCTGATTGTGTTGATTTTGATGATGACAGTGAGCTTGAATGTGTTGAGATTGAATGATGCCGAGTGAGTAGATCGTACATGTACTTCATTATCAACTGCTTTTTGCCTACTGAATTGACATAATCAACTGTTTTATTGTAATTGCGATTTGTTTTCCATCCGATACGGTTGCTTTGTTTTGTTTTTCTTTTGTAACAATACAATTTTTAAATTAGCGAAGACTTTTCTATCATAGTTCACCGTATATATGTATCCAACCAAAGTCATAGTTTTCTTTCTTATATAATTGACATGGTGTAATCCTTTTCAAAAATCAAACATTGCGATAAATGAATTGAAAATGAAATGATAAGGCATCTGTAATAAAGCATGAAACGCATTACAGATTCCTATTTGCGTATTCCGTAAAAGTGTTTATGAAAATATTGCTTAATTCTCGACCATCATAAAAAAACATAAAAAAATGTTTAAAATATATTTAAAATATGGTCGATAAAAAAACATTTTTTGCATCCCTATTATATATATACATGTAATAAATAACAACAAATCAAATATATACATTGTATATATTTATATGTAAAATATTTTTATATCACAGTATTTGGTGAAATATATGGAGAATTGTTTCTGGCCGCAAAAATCAAAACAGCAATTTAGCACTAGCGCTTTCAAACTGTTTTGATTTTTTGCGGGCAGAAACATTTCTCCATATATATATATTGATGATGAATTTCGCCATTGGCCGGTAGAATAAATAAATAAAAAGAAAGACGAGGCCAATAAATAAGATCTTATTTTGACAATATTTTGACTGTCTCTTTTACAAGTTTGATGTTAAAAAATTTGCAGAAGAGACAGTCGAAATATTGTCATAATAAGATCTTATTTATTGGCCTCGTCTTTCTTTTTATCTATTTATGTATTTATTTATATACAGTATTGGCCATGTCATTAGAAATTTTTAATTACCTTGTAAAAATAGAGGGAAATCATCATTAAACCACAATATGCACATGTATCATCGATTATTTGATTACAAACTATCAGAAAACAATGTGTAACACGAAAATCAATACAGGAAAATCAATACTTCGTGGCGCGTCCTTTGTTTTTCAAACCTTTTTTGATACGGTTTGGCATTGAAAATACAAGGGTTTTGCACAGTTGGGCGCTGATGTCACAGCACCAAACAGACTTTATCACTTCCTCAAGATGACTGAGGGGTGTGATTTCAATCTTTGATATTTTTTCCTTCATAATCGCCCACAAATTTTCAATTGGATTCAAGTCGGGTGAGTAACTCGGCCAATTAAGCACTTCGATCTGATTGGTGTTCAACCACTCAGTCACAGTTTTTGCTTTATGACATGGTGCGGAGTCGTGTTGAAATATCTCGCATGATAGGACATTCATCCAAAGAGGCACTTTGTCACACAGAACATTCTGGTATCGTTGAGAAAATTCATCATTTGACCTTTTGGGACAAAATAGAGACCACCGCGGCCACCGTAGGAGAAGCATCCCCAAACCATAATTTGTGGGCAATGCTTTACGGTCGTTGTTACAAATCGCGGATCGTAGGGATTTGATGCAGGAGGTCGACGGACAAGGCCCCGCACATTATTGAATTGTCTAAAAGTACTCTCATCGGAAAATAGCACTTTTGCCCAGTCTTCCGATGTCCAATGAGCATATTTTCAGCAAAATTCAATACGGCGTTTCACAGCTGCCTTCGGCATCAAGGGCTTTTTCGACGCGATGTGAGACGGTAGCTTGAGATCAACCTGTAATCTTCTTCTGATGGTGCGTGTCGACACGTTGGAAAACGAAGGAAGCACAGCTTTGACTTAAGAAGATGTAATGAAAGGTTGACTATTCACCAATCGCTTCAAAAAAGCATCATCTCGTCGGGTAGTTTTTCTATTCGGACCTTTGCGCTCTTTAGAAATCACTCCGTGGATAATGCGATTCACTGTAGAGCAAGACAATAACAATCGACCGGCGATTGCATTTTGTCGATAACCTTCTTCGTGTAAAATAAGAACTTGAGCTTTTAAAGTTGCGCTGATGTCTGCTTTCCTACCCATGTCAATGAGAGCGCCGTTCAGTTACTGCGCGTCATGATAGTGCGCGCCTTTGTTCTATGATTGTGTCGCATGATTGCATAAGTAATGGAAGTAAGTCCTGTTACTGCGCGTGATGAGTGTTCACTTAGTGCGCGTAAAGACTGGGCCGCCTATAAGTTGCATTCAGATGTGCATCGCATGTTTCGACATGGAAGTCATCAAGAGCCGCAGAGGAAACCCATGTATTGCGAAGGACGGTCACATTTGGTGCAAGGACAAGAGCAACAAGAACGGCACCATAGCATTCCGTTGTGTAGTCAAGACCTGCTCCTCAAGAGGAGTTGCTGGCAAAGCGCTGGAGTACTTTGAAGAATCCAGTCAAGAACACAATCACCCAGTCGATCAATCCAAGATAGAAGTCATGAAGCGGAGGAACACCTTAAAGTCTGCTGTACTGGAGCAGCCTACCGTTCCAATAAAGCGGCTATACAATGAAGTCTTCGCTGACGTTGAAGACGGCGACAGTATGGTCAATGTGCCTCCTCTTATTAGCATTCGCACGAGCCTATACATGGAAAGATCCAAAAGGATTCCAAAGTTGCCAGTGTCTGCTGCTGAAATTCAACTGACAGATGAGTGGCGAGAGACGAGAAGTGGTGCTGATTTCATTCTCTGTGACAGTGGTACCAATGAAGATCGAATCATTGCCTTTGGGACAGTGGCAAACCTACGCCTTCTCGCCGACAGTGAGACGTACTATATGGATGGAACCTTCCACACAAGTCCATTGCAATTCTATCAGTTATTCATCATCCATATTGTGAAAATGGACACAATGATACCTGAGATGGAAGCCACCTACGGTCAACTGTTTGAATCTCTCAAACTGAAGGCTACTCAGCTTGGTTTGACGCTACGTCCTGAAGTTCTGCAGACAGACTTGGAGAAGGCTCTACAGAATGCTGCTGAGACATCATTTCATCCTCGAAGACTGCGCGCTTGCTACTTCCACTACTGTCAATCCATCTGGAGGAAGGTTCAAACACTGGGTCTGATTACCCGATACAACGGAGATGACGTGTTCGCCAAAAGTGTCAGAAGAGCGTTTGGTATTCCTTTTCTCCCATTGAACATGGTTGATGACGTTTGGATGGACTTGATAGCCACAATGGATGGCAACGACGATGGGTTGGTTCAATTCATGGACTACATAACAACCAACTATGTTGATGAGTACGATGCGAGATTTCCGAGAGAAATATGGACACAGTGCGACAACGTTCTTGGCGACAAGCTGGTGATTCGAACCAACAATCATCTAGAAGGCTTTCACGGCAAACTGAAGAAAGATTTTGGCAAACATCCAAATATTTTCGTCTTTATCGAAAATCTGAAGAAAGAACAGGAGTCACAAGAACTGAATTTGAGATTGATGAGAGCTGGTGCGGAAACAAAAGAAACGCAAAAGAAGAAATACAAGAATGCAACAGAGAAGTTGAAGAATCTTCGACGGCTGCTTGATGGTAACGAGATCTCACCATCCGAGTTTTGTGGCAAGTGCTCTGTTATCTGCATTTCACAAAAGTAGTGTAGCATTTGATGCTTTTGTTTTTTATTCTTGTTTTTAAGATAAAAATTTACGAATAAATGCTCATCTATGAAAGCATTGTTTTTCCTAATTGGGATGTTTCTTGATAACCTTCTAGATAGTTGAGTCAAATTAAAGTAGAACTTATATTATAAAGAAACACGCGCACTGACAGGTCAACATTTGAGTATCTAAACACTGGCGCGTACTAACAGGACGCGCACTAACAGAACGCGCAGTAACGGGACGCGCACTAGCCGAAAGACACCGTCAATGAGAATTCGTCGATGTATCAGAATTTGTGACGCTTCACCTACTTACATAGAAATTGATAACAATAAACCTCTAGAATGGAAGTAAAGCTTCATCCAATACACAATAGTGGCACAAAAATCGCACGCATTTTGACTTCGATACCCTTGTCAACGGCTAAACCATTGGGCTAGAAGAAGTCACATGTGCAATTCTGAGCTTTTCATTGGTTCTTCATGCCCCAACTTAGTTCCCCCG
Source organism: Prostheceraeus crozeri (assembly GCA_907163375.1). Lineage (NCBI taxonomy): Eukaryota > Metazoa > Platyhelminthes > Polycladida > Euryleptidae > Prostheceraeus > Prostheceraeus crozeri. Next base: position 60,203 of record CAJQUW010004011.1, read on the forward strand.
GATGTGCCGCGACCTTGAGTCAATTTCCATTCTAGTCAACTGTAGATAAACAATCTATTTCTATGCCTACTTAACACTACAGGTTGCATGAAAGAAAAATCTATAAATTGCCATAGAAAGCTGACATTTCTTCTCTAATAAATCAGCATATGAATTTGAATAAAGAGCGTCATAGAAAGCCAACAGATTCAGACACTAAGAGAGTTATATTCAGATGTTAATGACCTTATATCTCTACCAAATCGTATTTTGCAGAAAATTTCTAATACCATGGCCAATACTATATATATATATATATATATATATATATATATATATATATATATATATATATATATATATATATATATATATATATATATATATATATAGATATAGATATATATATAAATACGAAATGTGCTCTCCTGCCCCACCGAGAATTGTACTCTCCTGCCCCACTTGTACATTAAGGGACCAGGGCCTACAGCAATCGTCGGACCAGGCATTTGGAGGTGCTCTGACTGTCATATATCTTCATTCATATCAGTACATATCAATGCACAATCATATTCCGCAAAAGCGAACTCTAATACGAAAATTGATGGCCTACAGCAATCGTCGGACCAGGCATTTGGAGTTCTCTGACAGCCATAGCACTTCTTTCACATCAGTACATCTCAATGCACAATCATATTCCGCAAAAGCTAACTCTAAATGCAAAAATTGAGGGCCTACAGCAATGGACGGACCATGCATTTGGAGGTGCTCTGACTGTCATATATCTTCATTCATATCAGTACATATCACAGCACGATCATATTACGCAAAAGCTAACTCTAAATACGAAAATTGAAGGGAACAGGGCCTACAGCAATCGTCGGACCAGGCATTTGGAGGCGCTGACAGCCATAGAACTTCTTTCACAACAGTACATATCAATGCACAATCATATTTCGCAAAAGCTCATACGTGGGGCAGGAGTGCACATGGGGGCAGGAGCGTACAGTTGTGGGGCAGGGGCGTACATTTCATACTCGTCCGTGGGGCAGGAGAGTACAAGTGGGGCAGGAGAGTACAATTCGGTGGGGCAGGAGCGCAAATTTCTTATCTATCTATATATATATATATATATATATATATATATATATATATATATATATATATATATATATATATATATATATATATAGCCTATATGTATACAAGGTGGCCATAAAGTCGCGCACCAAAGTTTATCTAAACTGATTCCAAACTTTAAGCTTCAATCATACTATTATAGAAATTCCTAGTTTCGTCGTGCGCGGGAGAATCCCCACTGGATGCAACCAACAAAAGAACAGTGGTGCGAAATTAATGGTTTGGTGCGGTCTGTGGAAAGACCATGTTTTATGGCCATTCTTTTTGACTCCACGCTCGACGGCAACAAGTACCTCACAATGTTGCAAGAACTTATCCATGCTATCAAGAACTTCTCTCATGCTTCATCGAACCAGAGAAAAAGTTGCATTGTTGAAAAGTAGAATTCAGTATATAAAGAAAGAAGTTCAAGCCTGCTTTGAATGGTTTAGGTTTAACATCATGATGATGTTTTTGTTAAGGTGATATCTGATTATTTTGAATTGATTTGCTGGTATGTATCCATTCATTTAATCGCATTGAGAAGCCAGCACAGCTGGTGAAACATCTTTGCGAATAAATTCGTTTCCATTGAAGCCTCGAATTTCTCTTTTACTTTAAATGTGATACATTTGCTTTAGTTCTCTTATTTATCATTATATATATAATGTATAATGATATTACATATCATGCATTATCATTACATGCGTCCAACAGTCGAAACACGGAAAAATTGACGTTTAATCGTGGAGTCAGTAAGTGAGGTGGTTTTTAACTGAACGTCTTATGTATCAGTGCGTGACCTCTGACTTAGTATTCCCATAGGAGAATAGGTTTGATTCCAATATAGCTACCCAAGCCTTCACTGCCTATTACGGTATAGTGAGTGATGTGTTTTATGCAGCCATTTCTGCCGCATTTTTCTATCCCATTACGGATCCTTACTCATAATTATTCTGTCTTTGATAGCATAGTCTAACAATTTGGTTAAATTTCTTTCACATTTTTATTGTTCATATCCTCGTTTACTTGTGTGAAACTGGAACTTATACATAAAGTTGAATTCCTTTCTCATTTTTATGGTTGCTATGTAGTCCTTATATTCGACAACACCTAGGCGTTCGTTGCTTGGTCTACGTGACAGTTTATTGATAAATAGGGTAGATTATTGAATTCCAAGAAATTGACGACACCAGTGTCAATCTTTTCGCTGTATCAGACGACTAGGAACAAATCTTCATTTAGAAAATATCATTTAATTAACCTTCTTACTTGCGTGTCTAATTTTGCCATGAGTTCTATGATAAATTGCTGCACAACATTTCAACTTGTTGATTATCGTATTTGGGCCTGAAAATTAGTAGGGTAATGTCCCTACTCGTCTATTTACGCACCGCAACTGGTGATTATCAAGACGGGTGGCAATGGTGCTATTCTATGCTTCTTCGATCTTGAAATAATGCAAAACGGCTTAGCTTTAATATAAACACCCTCTTGGTTAATGATGCCACATTGATCAAATCTAATAACCATCAAATGACTTTATAAAAGTTGTAGGTCAGATAGACAACTGCTCGTTGCATTGTTTTGATAAGCTGCAAATGATACTCCACCAGTGCAGTGATGCAAAGTTGATCAAAGTCGAAATTTATGTAGACTTTATTCCAGCTATCTTAAACAAATTTGGCGACAGCGTATTATTTGCTTGTTTAATAAAGGTCAATGTCTGTAGGATAGCTCAGGTATCTCAGAATGAAGCGGCTTAACTTAATACATTAGCAACAGTTGAATAACTATTCGCTGGTTTCAAAGTAAATTCCAAAATATAATCATAGTAAAGACCAAAAAGTGAGGAACACTATGATGAAATTTTCAAAGCGATTTCTCACACTAAAATTGTCAAAATGTTTAGATTGATTATCTTCCTGTGCTTTTTGTCCTGTATACCGATGCAGCATGGGATATATGAAGCAATTAAGTGCTTCATGCGAAAAGAACAAATATAGCTATCTCAATTTTGCTGCTGTCTTGTTGCAGTGTTAGGATGGAATGTCTTAAATAGAAAATAATTTCTATTCTAAAATAATGCTAAAATAATTTCAAAAATCTAAGTACATTTTTTGAATGCACCGATAGATCTAAGCAATGCATATTAATCTTACATCACAATATCTAATCCTCGCGGGTACTAGTGTAAAGCAAGTCTAAAAGTGTCTTTCATTGCCTGGTCTCACATGCTCAACATCCACTTTTATGATTTCTGCCCTTTGAAATCAGTTATTATTGTTGAAGGCTTCACGGATTATCAAGAGTACATCACCCAGTCAAGAAGTTTTAAAGAATGTTGTACGGAGCATTTCTCTGGTTAATGTGCATGAGTGATGACTCCCAAACGTTCCAGTCAACTATCAAGAAGAGTATTAGTTGATTTTTGCAAGTTTTTCCGTTTGTTGATACAGATCTGTCATTTATTAACGGCGTTGTCCATTCATTCACGTCATTTTGCAGTGAGCAGCGACATTTCGCATTGAATATACTGCAACTGTCTCTTCATCATCGGGAATATCGCTCAAGACAATAAATCTGACAAATGAACATAGAAACTTGTAAATAAATAGCGTCACTTTGCACTCGATAACTGAGCCGCCGTCAATATGAATGTCCCGCTACAGAGACGTGCAATTTCTGAGATCGATAGACAACGCATCGTTGATGCATCTTGATGGGATTATATTGAAGTTGCTGGTTCTCTTGGAATCGCTCATGGGACGGCATGGTCAATCATTGGACGACATTAATTGATGGGCAACATTATTCCACTACTACAAAGAGGACATCGACTTATCGACCACGAAACGCAGGAATGTATTGTTGGCAGTGTTGAAGATAATACGGTTTTCACGCTTGAGTCGGAGTCTCCCGCTCAAGCCGCATGTTTCCATCAGCACACTGCACCGAGCACTGGATGCGCAGCTGATAGCGATGAAGAATGTCGCAGAACGCAATCGGCCCTACGTAAAAGATGCGCGAAGGGAACATGCGGAATGGTTGCTTGCTGAAGGAGATGCACAAGAGCTTATCTGCATACTGTAGATGAAGCTGGATGCAATTTGTGGATCTCTCAAACAAGGGGTAGTGCACCACGAGGTCATCGATGCGTTTGGGTAGTTGGTCGAAGGACAGATCCTAACTTTACACTTATCATTGCTGTATCGAACACACGCGGCTTGTTGTTTTCTTCAACAAATGAAGAAGGAGTAAAGGGCGATTCATTCAAGGAGTTTTTGATGAACGTATCAGCTAATGCCGGACCACAACCTGGGAACAAGCTATTCGATAATCAGGGATGTGATTTTTCCTGATTTATCAAGAAATCCTGATTTTTTGGGCTGATTTTGGTCATTTTTGAGACAAGAAAGATTCTGCAAAAAAAATTGCAGGGGTAAGGGGAGGGTTGGGTGGGACTTCATATATTGCTTAATTGTCTTTGACCGTAACACAGCCATTTTTTTAATTCTCAAACGTATCCCTATTCTTATACCACTTCATTTTCACTAATACCATGCAATATGTGAATTTCCCAAACTAATGGTTCTGCTGCTAATGTAGTAATGACTTAATGCTGGACCCCTTCAAAAATTGATTTTCTGATTTTTTCGTCTAGTCAATAATATTCCTGGTTAATACTCCGTGTCACAGCCGAGCACATGAAGCATCATCGGCCGTTTAGCACCAAATTTACAGAATTCCAACCTACTCGCCCTTCCTAAACATCTGAGAATGCTTTAAGTGTGAGGAAAGCAGCCATCAAGAGATGCTTGGAGGAGGTGCGAGACCAAATGCTTCGACAGGATCACCAGATGCGCATGGCAACACTGGCTCAACTGTCAGAGCAAAATATTTCCGAAATTACTCCCGAGGTTTGTCAAGCTTCCTGGAGAAAGCTACGTGTGCTGATTCCTCGATGCATGCGACTAGAAGACATCACTGACAATCATGCCTTATTTTTTGTGTAATTTTATGTGTAAAATATATGCCGTAGATAACTTGAATTTCTCGGCGTAATTAGAAAATCATATAGGAAAGTCACAATGTGAAAAATGTCGCTAAACAATGGTAGATATCTCAAGGGTGTATGAAATGTCGTTTATCATCGAGAAATGTCGATCTATTGAACGATGACGTTGATCAAGTGACTATTTCAGCAAATAAGTGAGAAAGGCCGTTAACTCATCAGCTTTAACGTTGATCAGCGACAGATTCATATTGCAGATATAAATTGCACTCAAATGATAATTTACATGACTGACTGCCTATCCTTACAAACATGTAAACCACTTTTTCTGCTTTTTGAAGATTTGTGTTGAATTGGTGCTCATTCATTCTCATGAAGCATTCTTGATGCAACGATGCTCGCAACCTTGAAACTGGGAGCGTAAAGATGTTAAGCTTTGACAGTATCAGGCAGTGGCGGGTGCGATTCGGTTTTTGCATGATTCTGACTCGTGTGACTTAGTGCACGATTAATCGAAAATCGCGCGATTCTGAGCATTTGAAGGTTTTCTCAAATTCAGTGATAAGAAGTTTGCAGTTTATCTAGCTGACATATTGTCCTTAATTTCTAGACAACTAGTTTCATTGTGAATTCATTTATTTCCATTCATTTCAGATTGACATTTTGAGATACGTAACCTATTTAAACAGCAAAAGCATTGATAATTATTACGAAGCCTATTAGTTAATGCGAAACTCAATTTGTTAATATTTGACAATGCATCTTTACCAATCAGAACACTGAAGAAGTCATAAACAAAACATACAGATTATTGAGAATCTATTATAAAGAATCTACTGCAAATCTACTGTGAAGCACTACTCTCCGATTGTATACCTCACTTTACATCACACCACTGAAGAAGCCTCATCGGTACAATATATCTGTTGCTTTCAATCCACCTTTTGTATACTTGAGTTCGTGGTTACAAAGACGGGGACAGAGTGCGTGACATCAGTCGACCAACGTTTGGTCGACGTTTTTTGCTACCTACCACGCATTTCCAACTTAAATTATTGTCCTATTTTCTTTACCAACCATTTTTTATCGAACATAGCAGGAGGCACTTGCCGTTTCTTCCATCAATCTTGTAATGAGCCTTATTATGTCTAAATCAATTCAAACCGTGTGACTTTAATAGTTTAGAAAGTACTAAGCCTATCAAATCTTTCACTATATGAGAGTGTTAAGCTCATGGCGTGCATATTAAATGTAAATCAGGCATTAATGTTCTTTCTTATCAACAACTGCACGTGTGCTTTCAATATAGAGATATATTATCAAAGGGACCTACTTATACTTGACAACATGTATGATCGCATGAATCGGGTAATATACGGCATGTTTACTGCCATTGTATGCAATCATGCATTCTTACGATGTGTGGGGATTCCCACAGGATTCCGATATAGAGTTGCTGTGGTGTTGGAATGAAAAAAATCGCGTCACACGACAGCTCTGTTCTATCCTAGCTGTACATGATCTCAGGCCTACATGCATCCGTGCATGCGTGGCACAGACAGGTGTCACATTTCTGCTCACCGTTGTTATCTAAGATGTTGAAAGAGTAAATAGGAAAATGGCATAATTTTTCTTCATCAAGCAAATTTTCTGAGCAGTCACTTAACAAAAAATCTCAAGGAATCGATGAACTGCGCCCGGCACTGGTATAAGGAGGTCCAGTTATGTTTGATATACTCTTTATTGGGGTTAGAGCAGAGTATTGCATCTGTGTGGCATGTATGTCAATCTTCGCCATATCCTCTCTGATTGTCATTAGGCACTGCAGAGTGGATTGTCTGCGCACCGGCACGGTTTGATCCTGCAAGCGAAACAGTCTCGGATGCAGTGATACCAGGTGTATAGCGGGAATCGGATTTTGTGCTAGGTGATCAAACAAGGAAAAGAACGTCTTTTCGTGTGTCCCGATCAGTTCTGCGGAAGTGGGAAGTTCGAGTGGATAGACATCTGCTAGGTGTGAATTATTCCTAATTGATTAACGGCTTGACCTAGTATTGATCGCCGGAGGGGCACTGGTGGAAATGTGAGCTCATGTCCTTTGAAGTGGAATGCCACGGTTTCGTTGCTACGTCGGCGAGGCTCTGGTCAAAGCCGATATTAAATGCCTGAAGAGGAAGTTGAGTGCAAAGGCGGAAGAAGGTAGTAGCCTAGCATTAAGGACCTGGGCGCAAAGGGCTGTTGCGGATCCATCTTGAGGGATTCTGATCTTAGTGGGTCGAAATCCCGCTGTCGAATAGCACTCAGCCGATATAACATATTCAAGGAAAAAGTCAAGTTAGTGTACTTAAAAGATAATAATACACAATAATCAGTATAATACACAATAGTCAATAATGTTAGTTACATTGTTATTATTATGTAATTATAATAATTATGTTATTACATTATTAACAATAGTTAATAATATATAGCATTTTGTCTCGCTTAAGAGATTGCGTTCGCATATGATAAGGAGGACAGAAGTACAATTAAGTTCTTCCAGTGATTGCATTTTTTTAATTCTCCTTCAGGAAAGAACTGAAGAACACAAGAACTGAAGAGAGTGCAAATAGCATGAAGATAGTGAATTATCTCTTAGTGCGACTTAAACAGTAGCATTGACAGTCAGTCTGAAATTTTTGCGTCATAGGGCTAATCATCTTCACGGGTCATACACAGGAAAATGTGGTAATCCACTAGCTAATGCCCGCAATAATCAAATGAATCTGGATGAATCGAACTTAGAACACAAACAGGCCTATAATCTAATTGGACGTAATAGACGTACAATTTTCATGGAAGTCATTTACTTCTATGACGATTTGACAAGTTTATGGGAAACCCACTTACACCGCCAACCATCATCTTGAACTATGATGCCTCTGTTTTGTTTCAATGAAATGCGTGACCGTTTAAACTTTCTGAACGGAGCTTGATGATTCATTTTATTATCAAAATGAAGATCTCAATTAATTTCAAGTCATAAAATATCGTGGTTTTGTGAAATGTTTATGATAAAAAATTAAGATATTTCCAGAGATTTATTGGCTCACTAGTAGGGATGAAAGAATCATTCGCTGTTTTAAAACTCAGTGTTTTAAACATGTTTTTCTGTTTTCATTAAGCCAAGATGTTTTAACATGTTTTTCAATTGAAGAATATACGACTCTCGGTACAATGCGTTTTAGAAAGTGAAGCGATTAGGAAATATTTTTATTTGAGAGAACGAAAGTTGAGGAGAAAATGCATGCCGTTCGCTCCGTTACTGTACAAAATAACTCAGCCGAGAAAAGCACTTTATTACGGCCTATACTTCGACTATAATATAAGTCTTCAAGACGTCAGGACGATATAAAATACTCACAGTGTCTATATTTATGAGCGAGCTCTTCTGATATGCGGATGAAGCCCTACCTTAAAACCGGCAGACATAAAAGCACGTTTAATAGACACGTTTCAGCAATGTATATACTGTTGAAAATATGCATCGACGCAGACAATGACGAATCTCATAGAAATGAAAATAAAAATAGATATCGAATAAACATGACATGACTTGAAATCGAAATGATAATGATGGCATGGAATTGATTTAAATGAGAGCTAGGAAAATGTACATGTATGTATGAAGAAAAGGTAAATTAAATGAATTAAAGATACAATTGACCATAGCATTGTTTTCCGTATATCTAAATGAGATTTTGACTTTCGTACTTTCCCGATTCTTAATTAACTTTGTCCGGCAGCAAGAACAAGGTTCTTTAGGGAACGTGGCCGAAAATGAGACTCTCACTTGTAGAGTGAGTATTTAGTGGGTAGAGTGTCGACTAAAAATATGTCAAAGTTTTTCTATCAAAAGATTCAGTTTTCTGCGGAGATAACGTTCCTGTGGTCTGAAAAAAACTTGATCTATTTTGAAAAAGCTAAATGTTCGCAAATTATTCCTGTGTTTATGTGCATGTACTAGCGATTTTGCACTTCAGACTTTAATATGTGAGCAGTATGAAACTTAGTAGATATAAAGAGGAAAGAAACTTTACCACCATATATCTTAATTACACGAAAATTGAGCTGATTATCAAGGAAATTTCATGAACCGCATTATAATGCAGAATGCAAGTCTTCTTACGAAAGTTGAGATCTTATTATGCTTCTCGGCTCATATTTGAAATTTTCTAATTCAGCAAATGTGGTTGATAGTTTCTGCCACCAGGCTAAATGGATCTGATAAGTTCAAATTCCTGTCCAAATTATTAGCTAGCAGACTGCATTCTACGGCCAAGTAAAAATCATTGCAAAATTGAGTTACAAATGGTTTGAATCATTGTGCTATATGCAGTTAGAATTCAAATATACTTAAGCATGTAGATCAATTCAATTCTCATAGGTGTGTGATTTATGATTCACCAAATTAATTTCTTGTCTCATTTTCTCAATGTCTCCATTTCTTGTCTAAATAATGCTGTGGGTCCATGAACATCTTTTAAAGTCAATTGTGATCATTTTTTTTTTGATTTTCACATTTTGCCCTTTTAGTATCAGGAAGCTTGTGACATGATCGAGACTGCAAGAAAATACTCCTATTAATATGACTGAGCGTTATTCATTTCCATCGACACTAATTTAGTGAACTTCACCTTTCCAAGGTTATCATGACACGTAGGATAAGTAAAATACTAGAGAACTCCTTCTGTGCTGCTATCATGATCAATAAATTCCGTGTTACTATCTCCTAAACAGTAAAACAATGAAAGTCACACATTACTAGACCACAACTGGTCACAGCAAGAGTTCGCTTGATAAGATCGAAACTGTCGGTTCATTGGGGATTTAATCAATAATGAGTTGCTGTTCTACCTAATACACTTACTCCACACTCTCACATAATGATGAACTCCAATGGCTATTAAAAATCTACGCGCCTGTCAAGTTCCACCCAGTACCTCTTCATGTCAGACATGATCAAAGAAAACATGTAAATCGTATGGAAAGCACATTGAAGTTTTCTGCATGATGAGATTTTCTTTGTTTTCTCAAATTAATTGAGAAGTAGGCCTACGTACTAAGCCTAGAGGTGTAATTTTGACATGGAGTTTCTTCAGGTCATTTCCTATCATGGTCGCATACCTTCATCTATGAAGCTAAACAAATTCAATCTTGCGAGCCAACTAATGTTGGTTATGTTGTTCCCCGTTATGCACAAAACCGCAGTTCATGAAGACCAACTTTATTATGAAGGTAAGCTTCTGCATTACATGGCAGATATAGAATAAACGATACTCTGACGAGTTAATGGCCAACACCAATACACTCATGGATACAATAGAGGTAAGTAGATAGAGGCGGAGAGACATGACGAGCGGACATAGAAATCAAACAATAAGATCAGTCCCACATCTCTCCCCCTCTCAAAAAAAACTCAAAAAAGTGCGAGTACATGTAAATCACTACTTGATTTTGTAGAATCCTGGTACCGGTCGATTTTGGCGAAGGTTACATCCAGTTACAGGTAATTCCAGATTCGCAGAACCCGCAGTCGGAGGGTTTAAATTGACTTCAGGGCTTATATCCAACATTAGGCCATCACCTTCTTCAGTTGTGAAATCAGAATTTCTTGCTAAAGATAAGAATCGTTGGTTGACCAATACTTTCCGCCCAGATCTCAACTGCACCAACCAAGTTCCGCGATCGGCCCGTCTGAGGATGACTCCCATATTGCTAAAGACATCCACTTTTCTTTCTCCCGAGGCGAACCAAAACTCTGTCACCAGCTTTGTACTCTATAATACCAGCCTTTCGACGCCGATTGAGGAATTCATACTGTGAACGTGTATCTTATACCCGAATTTGAAGAGGCTTTTGTTGTTTTAGCTTCATACTGAATGTATTGGGCATTTCACGCTTAAACATGAGGAAAAAAGGTGAGAAACCAGTCATTGAATGTGGCATTGCCCGCATCTCAAAAAGACATTGTAATAACGCCTTATCAAACGATTTTCTTTCATATGAAAGTTTGTCAAGTCGAGCCTTTAGAGATCCATGCATCCTTTCCACCACTCCATTGGCTTCAGGATAATAAACGCTTGAAAAAACATGTCGAACTCCATGTCGAGAGAAAATTTATCGATTTCAGCACTAGTAAAAGCTGGACCATTGTCACTTATGATCACTCGTGGAAATCCAAACATGGAAAATAAATGCGATAAACACTGTATAACAGTTGAAGTGTCAGACGAATTAACCTTGTATACAAATGGATACCTGGAGAAATAATCGATTGCTGTAAACAGTACATTTCCATGTAGTCGGGCAGATGGACCAGTGAAATCGATGGCGATAGTGTCCCATGGATCATCAACAAGATTCACAACAGATTTCAAAGGCACGTAACGCGGAGTTCTCTGAAACCGAGCACAAGTTTCACAGTTTTTGACGAAATTTTCAATATCGGCAGTCATTTTGGGCCAAAAGAAGTAAAACCGAAGCATTTGTTTAACTTTTTCAACACCCGAGTGACCGACGTGTGCTTGAGACATTACTTTTTGTCGCAAAGATCGTGGGAGAATTATCCTTGAATTCAGTAGTAAAATATCATTTTCACCGATAGTAATGTCCGTTCTTCTATGAAAGTAGGTAGAATTTCTTGCAGCTTTCCCTTGCCAGTTGATAAACTGCGGCTCTCAAAGATGATATTTCTGTATCAACCATTCCTTCATTCAATATGTCTTGAATGTTTACAGGTGCACAATCTGCTATCAGGCATACCATAGAGTCGGCAGATTCAATATCAGTAGGCAACGTTGACAGTACTGGGTGCCTGGAAAGAGCATCAGCATACTGATGTCGCAGCCACGAATATGCTCAACTTGGAAGGAAAACTGTTGGAGCGCCGGCATCCATCTTTGAATACGGAGCGGTAATTTATCGATGGGCTTGTCAAAGAAGCTGATCAATGGCTTGTTGTCAGTCTGAATAACGAATTTGGATCCTACCAAGAAGGAACGAAGTCGTTGAACGGAAAAAACAATTGCTAGAAACTCCCTTTCGATTTGAGAGTATCGAGATTCAACTTCAGTCAGTTTGCGTGACACAAACATAACAGGTAAGTCTTGCATAAGCACTGCGGCAACTCCGATACCTGACGCATCGGTTCTCAAGTAGATAGGTTTCTGACGATCGAAGAATGCGAGTGGAGAACTAGTTTTCAACATAACTTTCAACTCATCGAATTCCTCTTGGGCTCGAGACGGCCAATTCAAGCTTTTCGATTTGGTAAGTGACCACAAATAAGAAGTTGATGTTGCCAGATTAGGAATAAACTTTTGACCAACGTAAGAAACTAAACCCAAGAATGAGCGAAGATCTTTCACTGTCGTCGGAGTCGGAAAGTTATACAAGGCTTCACGTTTGTTAGGATGAGGAGACACACCATTTGACGATAGCAAATGTCCGAGAAATTCAATCTCTTTGACGCAGAAAACACACTTAGATCGATTCAGCTTGATACCACTATTCTGAAACCGATTCAAAACTGAAAATAGCCGTTCATCGTGCTCTTCCATGGTCGATCCAAATATCAAAACGTCATCCAAGTAACACAAGACGCCTGGAAATCCATTCAATATATGATTCATAACTTTTGAAAAACCTCTGGCGCTGAGCTGATACCAAAAGGCATTCTGGTAAACTGGTAATTTCCAATGGGACTGCTGAATACGAGGAGACTTTGGGAGCAATCTGCGATTGGTATTTGGTAATAACCCGAACGCGCGTCGACCAGAGAAGAAAACTTGGCCCCTTGAAGTTGAGACAATAAATCTTCAATGGTTGGCATTTGAAAATATTCCCTTTGAATCGCTTTATTAACCCAGCGAAAGTCTACAGCAAGACGTAAGTCTCCATTTTTTTCTCAACAGGTAAAAGAGGAGAACACCACGGCGAAGCGTCGGCCTTCCGAATAATCCCATCCTCGTCGCCAGTTGTTGTTTCCCGTTATGCACAAAACCGCAGTTCATGAAGACCAACTTTATTATGAAGGTAAGCTTCTGCATTACATGGCAGATATCGAATAAACGATACTCTGACGAGTTAATGGCCGACACCAATACACTCATGGATACAATAGAGGTAAGTAGATAGAGGCGGAGAGACATGACGAGCGGACATAGAAATCAAACAATAAGATCAGTCCCACATCTTACGATAACTTTTTTCCAATTTTTGGCCACATTTAACCACCAATTTGACCATTTTCAGGCTCACATGAGGAAATTACTTGAAATGCAGGAATAGGAAGAGAACTGAAGACGTTCCATGTCAAATCAACTCATGGCCCTAGACTTCGCACTTCTCACATACCACAGAAAACTCGCAGAATCTCATTTTATAGAAAACTTCAGCCTTCGTCCAACTGGATCTGCATGTGCCTTCCTTAAATTCTGTCTGACAAGAAGAGGAACCTGACAGAGCTCAATAGACGCGCAGAGTTTTAGTGGGCATAGGTAGTGCATCCATCTGTGAATGTCTCATTTTCGACCTTGTTCCCTGCAAAATTACGTCCTGGCTGCCGGACTTACACGTGGGTGATTTTGACTGAACAGAGTTCTATATCATAATATTGATAGACTTCCCTGATAATTTCTATAAGTCTCGCAGACGACATTCAAAATTAGCCAATCTAACCTGCTCAATTTTACCTCATTATAGTTAGTAAATTATCTATTCTTTAAAACAGTTAAAAGACAAAAAATGTATTTCAGAAATATGCCGGTATAGAATACGGTCATGACAGAATTATATAGCTCCAGTTAAAATGTTTAAGCTAACTTTTAACCCAAGCTTCACACAATAAGCAGACCTAGACAAAAATTGGATTAGACATTTGAAATACAGCAATCAGTGAACAACCATGCACTTAAGGATTGAAATTATGTTATATTTTTATATAATATGTTTATGTTTTATTTTATTATGTTTATATTTCAAAAAATTCTGTGCTATATTTGTGAGTCATTCTTTCAGATGTCTTTCAATTCGGTATTGGAGAATGAAATCAACCCCCTTGGAAAATGGCAAATACTTGTGTTCTTATCTTTGGTTATACCTGGAAATATGCCTGGGCCTCTGATTCCTCAATTTGCTAACCTTGATGTTGATCACATTTGTGGAGACCATTGGAATGCGGGATGGTCTCATAGTGAAATGAAAAACTTTTCTCTTTCTTTGCTTGAGAAGCTCAACGTACATCGATCTCACAACCTATCATTTGACATGCGTTGTCAGCGTTTTTCGATGGAATCGTTACAATCAGCTGGAATACAGAACACATCGACGTATAGTGAAGCTGTCATGTCCTTAGCTCGCCTAAATTTAACAACTCCAGTAATTGAATCGTGCCATAAAAATTGGATTTATGATACTGAAAAATCGTTGTATCGACAGTCTCTAATACAGGACTTCGATCTAGTTTGTGACCGGGTTTATCTGATTCCATATTCAACGTCATTGTTTAGCATCGGTTTTGGCATCGGATGTGTCATTGGAGGACAACTCGGTGATCTGTTTGGACGAAAAACTATTATTTCTATATTTTCTCCTATCACTGGTATTCTTTACGTCTTGACATATTGGAGCGACACATTTTTGACTTTCAACATTCTACGTTTTCTGTCTGGAAATGCCAGTGGTGTTGCATATACTGTTGGCTATGTTTTATTCTTAGAAATAACCAACCAAAAGCATCGTAATACCCTGTGTGTCATTGATGGTATAATTTACTATGTAGTTGGTAGCAACTTGAACGTTTTAGTAAGCTATCTTTTTCAGGATTGGCGGTGGGTTCATGTTACAATTGGCATTGTTTATGTTTCAACATTTTTATATGCATTTCTTTTACCCGAGAGTCCCATGTGGTTGATTGCTAAAGGAAGATATGACGATGCTTTGGCGGTGGTAAAGCAGGCAATAAAAGTTAACAGAGGATTGAATAACGCTGAATTTATTACCATTGATGATTTATGTCCCAAAAATCAAACTGAATTCGTAAGTGACCAGAAGAAATCAGTAAAAATCTTTTTGTGTGATTGGAAAGCCTTTCTCTGCTCACCTCGATACATTCGCCTATTGCTGATTTTGACATGGATTTGGATAGTAGTCTTTGGGAATTTTTACGGAATATCATTTTATGCTGTTCGCCTACCGTGGAATCCATATATCATAGCAATAGTTTTGTCTTCATGTACTTTGCCTCTAAAAGTACCGCAGTGGTACTTTTACGATCGTTTTGAACGGAAGTGGCCGACTGTGGCAGTGTTATCATCAGCAGGCATGTTATGCCTTGCTGGATTCGTGGCCTTAATTTTTAAAAGTTCGCCTGTTATAATCGTGATATTCTCAGTGTTAGCTTATTCTCTAGCGGCATGTGTATTCGATATGATTTACTTGTATTCTCCAGAAATGTTTCCAACGATACATCGCTCAAAAGCGTTGGGTTTTTTTCAAGCAGTTTCAAATTTTGGCGTCCTCGGTGGAACGTACACTGAGAGATTGGACCAATTGGTTTGGAGTCCGCTTCCCATGCTTGTTTTTGGTGTGACCTTTGTAACCTCTGGATTGAGTTGTATATTGATGCCAAGCACTACCAAAGATGGCATGAACGAAAAAGTTGTAAATGTTGACGATTCTAATCAACTTGAGGGAACTTCTGAACCTATTTAGGAAACCTTTTTGTGATTTTTCTGTGATTTAACTACAGTGGAAGTTGGTTAATCGATGAGGTCCGGAACCAACTCAGTCTTATCGATTAAGGAGACGAAACCTTTTACATGCAATTCGTATAACATCGCAGCAAGTTTGATCCACAGTTTTGACGACACCTATGAAAACAGTTACAATATCGATAGAAAACGGAAGAGCTTTCTAAACAAGCACTATAAAAATTCGAATTCCTAGGTTCAATAACAACATCATTAACAAACTTAATCTATTATTTTTGGAAAAATATGATTTTGGTCTGGTCATGACCCGTGACAGAGAACACAAGGTTTTGTTGCTCATTTAGGATGACAGTGCTCCTCCTTTTTCTCCTCCCGATCCTCAACACATTAGATGTCGTCGTCGAATGGCACGAACGCGCGGTCTAGTTGAAAGCTGTCGACCTCATCGACAACGCTCATATCATCATCAGACCACATTTTTCATTCAGTGACAAGAGTGGAGAATCACGGGGTCCTCACTCAGACCTTGTCGATAAGGGAAACTTCTTTCTGGTCGATTAAAGAAATGATTTCACTTATTTAACCAGGACCTGGACAATCTTGTCGATTAAAGAGACGTCGTCAATCGGGTTATCGATTAACCAACTTCCAATGCATTTTATTTGCTGCTAGATAATCCTAGAGAACATGAACGAATGCTTCCTCAGTTGCATGTGTTTGACATCGGTCTGTCTATAAAATCAAGGAGACTTCATAAAACAGGGTGTTTTTAAGCGTTGGATTTCATTTCGTTTTAGATGATAGGACATTCTCTAATTAGGACATGCATATAACAATTTGTATTATTTTAACAAAAGCGTGAAATCAAGTTACTGCGATTGAAATTATATTAGCCAAGCTTATCAAGTGATGAATTCAACATACCAATCAACGGTATTCAAGTCAAGTTGAATTGATGTTCCATTATTGATAATGGAATTAAATCAATAATCATGCAGTCGTGATATCAATGTTATTCAAACAGATTTTCTCAAATTGTGTAGCTTATAGCGCTTTACTCCATCAATACCCGTTCTTTTTTAAAGAAAACTTCAAGCAAAAATCGTAATGTTTCTTTCTATCACGAGTTTTCGGGAGTGTCCTTGCTTTCCATCTTTAGCTGCTGAAAAAAGAAAGTGATTACCCTATCTAATTAGTCGTTTGAGAGAATGTGAAGAATCAAGGAATAATTTCAGTTGATTATTCTTCGGATATTGCGTGTGATTTGCTGTCTTGACATGACGCATATTTTTTATTATTCTGTAGCAGAATATATATACATCTATGTAGATGTTCTCAAGTTGAAACTTTTATCTAGATACCGCTGTAATGAAATCCATGCAATGACACTAACATTAAATGTAATTAATTCTTTCTGAAGGTTGGCCGCACTGATATCACATTTCGGACAACGACAGACCGCTGTGCAGTTGTACATGTAGGCAGAGTTGTCAACCCCCAAAAATATTAGCTCACAGTAAAATTTTTTATCAAAATATTCAGTTTTCTTGCAGAGATTGTGTTCCTAATATCTAACAAGATGTGTGATCATTTTTTATAAATGACTTTTTTGCTGATGATTTCTGTGTTTTCATACTAGCTATTCGTTGAGATTTAAATTTAGTTGCATGAACCTCATCAAATGGAATTGATCTTTTATGATTAGAAACTTAAGACATTCAGCTCTAAAGGAAATTAATTTGATTATCTAGGAAAGTTCATATGAGGATTTAAGTTGCCATACAAAGATTTGCAAGCTTTTTCTGCATCTTGGCCCAATCTTCGAATTGGTTTAGCAAATTTTGCGAAAAGCTTTTTTTCAGCAGGCTATACATGGATCTGATAAGTTAATACTTGTCAAAATTATCGACTTACATAATGGAATGTCAATAGAAATAATTTTGTAGAATTGAGATGGTTAAAATCCTAATGCTCTACGCGGCATAGAATTCAGCTGTATTCATATATACATTTCTTGAGGAAAGTCCGTAATGGTTGATGTTAACAATTAGATTTGTAATAAAAAGAAACCGGACAAGCTGTTGATATCAGCGCTGCGGAAGCGATTGATTTTTATTCGCTTCCGTTTCCACTCAACCGCTTCCAATTATTGGATACCGGACATGAGCTACACACCTTCCTATTTCGAGCCCTTTTTCTTCATTTTCCACTTCTTTGCGAGTTATAGGTTCTGACGTTAACACTTCGCTGTCTCCACGAACTTTCTGTCTTAAACCCTAGCTGAATTGTATGCGCTTTTTTGACTTACCAAGAAGGCAAATGTTTTTCAAATATTTTGAAATTTTTGACCTTTGGGAAATTGTGAAATAAAAACGTCATATTTTTTCAACACGTGTGTAGTAAAAAAATATTAGACGACCAAGAGAGTGCTTGAGAATGCTACAATGAAATTGCCTCAAGACACACCAATCCGCATTGTGTAAAGTTGTCATTGATAAAATGATACTGAGGTTTTCTGATTTCGAATGCCAGTATTCTGAGAATACACCTTCGATTTCATGATGAGAAAATTTGAAGTAACTACATTTAGTGATGCAGGTACAGATTTGTAATTTAAGCACTAAATATGACAATTACGTGTATTACTTAACTTACATTAAGACTTAAGGTTAGAAGTGCCTAGCCTCACCCTGACACGCGAATTGCGTCAGTCATTAGTATCATGATACTTTCGGAAGCGGGAGCGAACGTCGGGCATCCGCTTCCTCTTCTAATAAAAACGATCGCTTCCGCTTCCACACCCCTGGTTGATACGTCGGATATCTTTCGTACCGCCATCGGTGGAGAATATCGACAATTTTGGACTTTCCTCATCATGAAACAAAAAGCAGGCTACCTCAAGCCCGATCTTCCAAATTGTATTTACGTATGTGAGTTACCGCACTTGAATTTTCTTTCGCATGACTTCCTGATTCACTCTATATTCAATAAATCAAGCTATATTCCTTCATCTGAATAATGTTTTTGACCTACTTCTATCTTGAAGTTGATTATGATACGCTCTTTTTGCTTAGTATACAAGTACATGTACATGTATATGCAAAGATAGTGACATATTGCGAGGTATGTATCCCTTGAAGAATTTTGATTGTATTGTTTATTGTAGCCATTTTCTTACGTTTTGTATGTGAAATTCGTGTTTTGAATAAAAGTAATTTTCAAACTTTCTTTTTCGAATCCAATTAAATGTACTTAATCAGCGCACTTTAAAAGAAAGAAACTAAATTACTTCAGAAGATTCGCTTTATTCGTCAATTCCGGATTTTTTCATAAATCCGCTTAATAAAATGAAAAAAATCCGGTCCACATGGTGGGGACCATAAATTAGTGGGTATCATTGTTTTTCTGTGTCCTGCAGATGATAAATGATAATTCAGCTGTATGAATTGCAATAAGTTAATTGATAGTGCATGCCACTCAACGTGCTATCTATAGAAGTCTTTGCGAGTCGCAAATCCAGATGAATTTAGTGCCGAATTACATGGCTACTCTCGCATATAAGACCAGCTAAGTCGTTGAAGCTAGCATCAACATTAGCATTAATTTTGTGAGAATAATTTGCCCTCATCTAGAATATCACCAGAAACCATGAACACGAGGAATTTGCTCATTGCTATCTCAAAGCCTAAAAGATATTGTAAATAGGTCAAAAGGTCATCTGAAAGAAAAACTTAATGCTAAAATTGATGCTAACTTCACCGGGTAGGAAAAAGAATTTGCCCGCTAAAATAAACAACTCAGCATTCACAAATGAGCTATTCCCGAATTTTCCAGCATGTTTTCAAAACTCTTCGACCTCTGAGACTCTCTGAAGTTTCAATTAACTTAATCTTAATATTTTGGCACATAGATCAGTATTTAGGCTATTTGAGAGGTCGGACAGTAGTGAAAACATGTGGGCAAATTCGGGAACAGCTCATTTGTGAATACTGAGTTGCTTATTTTAGCGGGCAAATTCTTTTTCCAACCCGGTGAAGTTAACATCAATTTTAGACCTTTTGACCTATTTACAATATCTTTTAGGCTCTGAGATAGCAATGAGCAAATTCCTCGTGTTCATAAATGGTTTCTGGTGAAATTCCAGATGTGGGCAAATTATTTTGAAAAAATTGATGCTAATGTTGATGCTAGCTTCAACGACTTAGGCCAGCTTGCATATTTAACCCTTGTAGTCCTTGTTTCTCATTCGGCTCTTGTGGGAGAGGATGAGTGCATGACTTGAATTTAGCGACTTCAAGCTTCCGACAGGTACGTCATTCGACGACGGATGAAACGGTGTACTCCAATCAGTGTTAACAGACAAATAGGACCCATTAAAATATCTAGAAGTGATTAATTTGTTGCTCTTGACAAAATGTATACGCTTGGCCTGAATAAGTGAAGTCTCATAAATCATGAAATGGGATGCATAAATGATTTCGGGGATGTGATATCCGGAAATAACAGCAAAAAGTACCCATCGTAAATGAATTTCAGCTTACTGCCCTATTAGTGTCAGTTGAATCGAATTTTGAAATTTGAATTTTTAAAGGAAAACTGTACGTAGCTCCAAAAACTGAAGTATAGAAATTAAAATTTCTTGAATAAAGGAATTGAATTTTTGGAGATTTTCAATCTCTTGCCAACTTTCATTTGGCTAGTACAGATACGAAATTTCTTTTCCGTCTATATTCTCTATTGTTTAGTTCACTGGTGCATTGACATAATGTACGAAAAAGAACAATACAGGATTAATTTTGACAGTGTACATTTTAGTGAAATGGGACATTTTTCTTGGCATAAAAATGCTTGGGAAATATTTTCTGAAATATTAGAAATGTTTCTGTCGTTGCTCTTATTCATGGAGATTAGGCTCTCATCAAAGTCTGTTCTCTGCAACGTTCGAATCACTGACGCCATTTCCTTGTACGAGTTATCTGGTTCTAGGGAAGCGCAGCCAATCAAATTTGTGAAGCAGTATGGGGATCAGACTGTGAAGAGGAACATCATCGATGCGGCTGCAGATTAGCAGGCCTCATGATCCCGTCATTAATTCAAATAAAGCGAAGATGTGCTTTATCATGGGAATCGTTCGATGTTGCTTGTCACTGCTCGTTTATTAGTTTCTCCTACATGGTTCCCGCGGTCCTTAGACGTCCTGGAATTCAGTGTCTTCAAGCGTCCTGGAACTTCGGGATTAAATGTCCCGGGAACCATGCTCTTAGTACAGAACGTTATACACCTAATTTGATTAAATGTCATAAGCTAAGGCGATTATAAAGTCAATATGGTCAATTTTTGTAGTATTGGTCAATAAAGTCAACAGTCATAGATTTATATAAATAGCATATATAATAGCATAGGCCACGACACCAACTTTGAGGGTGCCATGGCCAATTGAAGCGAAGCAACTAAGACAAAGCGCGCGATGTGATGAATGAGTCATGTGAATGAGTTTATTTTTCCCTTTTCTCTCCAACGTTAACACGTCAGACTCCACGTCGTTCACAATGACGAAGACTGCAGTGCGTAGACAGGACTGAGACAAACGACAGAGAAATGAGAAGCCCACAGTCACGCGGCATTGCCAATAAGTTTATCGACGTCATATCACAAAGACTAAGGGTCGTATGCAGTGCTTTAACCACTTGTTATAGTTAACAGATTGTTGACTAGCAATTTGTTATATGTACGAGTTGATTAAGACAGATTCTTATGCTTTGCCTCATTGTTAGCTGACAATCGATTTTAACAGTTAGTTAGAGTGCAACCATAGCAATTCAGAGATATCTCACTGTGCATGCTGCGATCGCGTAGATCAATGCTTGCAACAAGCAGACATCATGATACTACAAGATGGATAAGGCGAACAAGAAGAGACAACGTGCTGAGAACTTCACTGCTGAGGAGAAGACAGCTCTCATCGAATTGGTGGCCAAGTATAAGTCGGTGGTGGAAAACAGGAAATCGGACAAGATAATAATTCAAGAGAAGAACAACACATGGTCGGAAATTGTTCGCCAATTGAATAATGAATTCCCTCTGAAAAACCGAACAGTGGAACAGATCAAGCTTCTGTGGAGCAACATGAAACGGACCACTAAGACCGAGTGCGCTGAACATCGGCGAGAGACGTTCAAAACTGGTGGTGGACCGGCGGTTCCAGACTTATCCGCTGATAGTGATCGCATCGCATCATTGATCCCCAATCAGATTCACCCCCTTCCAAATGAGCATGATAGTGATGCTCTGATGAAGAATATTTCGGATAACGACGTCATTGAAAATGTATCTTTTGTAGGGCTACTGAATGCCCCGAATGACTATGTTCAAGCACCATCGGCGACGACGTCATTTGTTAAGTTGACGAAGCCCTGTACGGTTAGAAGAGCAGTGTACAGTGCTTTTGAGGAGCAGTCATCAGAATACCATGCATTAAGAATGAAAAAGATCAAACGCGAAATGGAGATGGCTGAAGAACTACATGAAATTCGGAAGGAGAATATGTTGTTGAAACGGAAAGTTTTGAAGGACAAATTGAATACCGCTAACTAGGTTCGTGTACGTTTTTAGTTGTAGGCTATAAGCCTGAGTTGTCTAATTGTTCTTGCAAAATATATTTCTGTCTGAGATACGTTTTCATGAAAGAAAGTCAAATAAAATATTCATTTGATTCAATTCTTTCTTTTATATTATGGATTTTGTCAAGGGGTATAGGCTATTTTCAAAACTTTTAGAATTCAAAAATCTGTCATGTAAGCCTAATTACGGTGCAACAAAACATTCAGCTATTCTCGCATTTAATTATGGGAATATAAGTAGCCTATTCATTTCGATCTTATGCATATATCCACTTGCAACATGTAAATTATTTCAATAGGCCTACATATATGATGTACACGTAAATAGTTGCATAGTATAGTTACAAAAACAAATTATAGTTAAAGATAAAATGAAGTGGATTTCTTTAAAACTGATCTATTCGCAACATCTCAAGTAGGTAGAGAAAATAGCCAACAAAGTAACATGTCATATTCACGGCATCACTACAGAAGTTTCTGATTACCGGTAGGCCTTATTTGGTTATGCCACTCTTGCAAAAAACTTGTACCAACAGATGGTCAATAACTGAAGTACAAACTAGTTATTTGGTGACATGTAGCATTGCCACCCACATTATCAGTATCTCACTTGCATCTTGTTCGGATTGAGCCACATCTTCTTCACCTTCAATTTGTGGTAGTGGAACGGATCTCTTTTTGGCGATGTTGTGAAGGCATGCAGTTGCAACTATTGCGTTCAAGGTATTTTTCAAGTTGAGGCGCATATATTTCAGACATCGAAGACGTTGCTTCCATTGGCCAAATGAGCGTTCTATAATACTTCGAGTGCGGATATGCGCTGCATTGAAATGCCTTTCGGCAAGGGAAGCGGGATTTAATATTGGAGAAGATAACGCTTACATGCATAACCATTATCCCCTAATAAAAATCCATTCAATTGTCGTTGTTCCATCTTATAACATATTCTGATGTTTGAGAAAATCGTGGAATCGTGGGTACTACCAGGCCATCGACAAACAATGTCTGTAAATGCTCCATCTGGATCACAAACACACTGCACATTTACGGAAAACACACCTTTGCTATTCCTGAAGATTTCTGCTTCATTCCCTCCTGGTGAAATAATTGGTATGTGCGTTCCATCAATAGCACCAATGACGGATGGTATACCAGCTACA
Organism: Prostheceraeus crozeri; assembly: GCA_907163375.1. NCBI lineage: Eukaryota > Metazoa > Platyhelminthes > Polycladida > Euryleptidae > Prostheceraeus > Prostheceraeus crozeri. The sequence continues at coordinate 83,850 of CAJQUW010004011.1, forward strand.
TCGAGAAATCAGTTTTTGAATATATCGAGACGCGAACTCTCAGGCATAAAAATCAGGTCGCCACGAAGTCGAGCAATGGCTACTGACACTTTTAAAACAATGCGAGACACGGTAGTTTGATGAACACCTGCTAGATCAGCATCACTCATTTGAAGATTGCCAGATGCATAAAACCGCAAAGCTATGCACAGAGTCTTGCAGATACGTCAATTCGTCGGTTTTCGGTGTTAAGATCAATACAGCTTTCAAGCTCACTACCAGCAGATTTTGTTAATCGATAACGTCGTAGAAATTCTTCATCATTGAAGTTGTCCAGTGGATCAATATTAGGCCAGTAGGTGCGATGTCCAAATGTATCCTCCAGGAGTAAAATATCATCAAATTCTTCGTCCATTGCTCACTCGGCGATCAAGTAGACGTTTGCAAAATCTCTGTTATAAGTTAATCGACGAATGACATCGATTATCTTTTGTATTGTGTTCCATCCACTCTCTAACAGTTGATCAAATTAACAGGCAGCACAGCATATCACCCGCTAACAGATCGTTAAATCTGATTGTTAATTAACTAACATTGCCATTTAACAATATGTTAACTAACAGTCAGCAGTGCATAAGAAATTGAATTAACAGAGTCATCTTGATAAATTGTTAGAGTTAACAAAGAGCACAGCATACCACCCTAAGAGTATCTTCCCTTGTCTGCGTGTCATGTTTAGTGGCTGACGAATCACCGTTGTCTAATACTTAGAATAAATATCGATCATCATTTAGCCATCTTCACCTGAGTTGTGCGTCGATCACTCATTCAGTCTTCGCTATATGATCTTTTACTACACCTTTTCCATTTCTATTTCAGATATCTTCAAAGTTGAGCCTGTGGTAGATATCTGAAATTCAATTGGAGAAATCTGAAATCCATCTGGAAATGTCTGAAATTCATTTGGAAAGATCTGAAATCGATTTGGAAATATCTGAAATAGACATGGAAAAGGTGTAGAGTATACTAGTCAAAATGCCAAAGGTGAAAGCAACTCTCCGACAGAAACCTCTTTCTTTTAAAAACAAATTTCCTGAAGAATTCAGACTGACGCCAAGCAATGAACTATTTTGCCTTTTATGTGAAAAGGTTGTCACATGTGAAAAATCGTATTTTGTTGAACAACACAGATCTGCATGTATACATACACGAAAGCTTAATCAACGTTCAGCAAATCAAAGTAAAGACAATTGTGTTCCGTCCTCGTCAGGTAAACAAGCTTTTTTGCATTTTCGTCAGGATCCATTTAAAGAATTATTGGTTCAGTGCTTGCTGGAGCTGAATATTCCGCTCAATAAACTGAGGCATCCAAGCGCAAAGAAACTTGCTGATTATTGCGGACGTGATTTGCCTTCGGTATCATTTGCTCGACGCATTGTTCAGTCGATAGGAGAGAGCAAAATTGATGATATTAAGAGGAAACTTAAGGACCAGAACATTTTCGTAATTTCGGATGAAAGTTGCTGCAAAAATTTGAAGTTAGTGAACGTCATGTGTGGACGCCTTGACGAACCACATAAACATATTTAGTCTCTTGTAAAACTATTCAGAAAGTTGATTCAGATAATGTTTTAAGAATGATCGATGAGGCGATGAGAATGATGAACGTTGAAAGAGGAAATGTTCTGTTATTCATCTCCGATGCTGCTCCGTATATGATCCGCTGTGGTCTAACTTTGAAATCTTTGTATCCAAAGCTTCGACATCTCACGTGCCTAGCTCACTTAATACACAATTGCTCAGAAAGAGTTCGAGGTACTTTTGGCGCCATTGACAATCTTATTGCAACAGTGAAATCGGCAACTGCTAAAAATCGGTCACGGTTGAACATGTTCGAGAAAATTGGTGCTCCGCACAATCCATTCTGACAAGATGGGCATCATGGCTCGAAGCAGCTTCATACTATTCAGACAATTTCAATGAAGTCAAAGCAATTGCATTGAGCTTTTCTGACGATGGTCTATTGGTGCAGAAAGCAAAGCAATCGGTCAATGCTCGAGAAATAACTGACGAACTTGTCTGTGTCTGTACTTACAGACCACTTGCAAGTATTGTCAAAAAGTTCGAAAATCAGAACTACAGAATTCTTCAAGCGTATGAAGATTTCCGAGGTTTGAAAAGTGAGTCAGGGTCACTTGATCCTGCAAACATTTTGCCATATTTGGAAGAAAGCCTATCTAAACAAGAGGATCTACAAGAAATTATTGATGCATCAGGAATCTTTCACCAAGTGAGTATCACATGCTGCAAAATTCTCAGCCATCAAGTGGAAATGTTGAACGTGCTTTTTCAAAATTGAACAATCTTTAGGCTGATGATCGGAATTTTCTTGAGGAAAACATTGAAAGCTACATTGTTTCTTATGTGAATAACTCTTGAAGTAAGCTTATCTGACGTTTTCACATGTTTTGTTTTTACGATGAATCTTTAGTCGGTGGTGATTAAAGTTTTTCAGTCAATTTCTAAAGTCAATTTTCATGGTTTGAAGTCAATTCGATGGATCAAAAAAACTAATTTTTAGGTCAATAAAAAAATCGCCCTAGTCATAACTGTTGAAAACTCTAGTCAAGTCAAAAAGTCATTAGACGAGATGCGGGAATTTTTGTGGTTTGCGGGAGAATTTTCAAATTCAGCGCTAACATCTCTGTTAACGACCCTGTGAGGAATGAGTCTCTTCACTTGACAATTCTTTCAATGCCCCATCAGTTATACCAGCTCCTTCTTTGAACTTATTCAATCTTCGTTAAAATTCTTCGTAGATTTTTTATTTCTGGAAGTTGCTGTTACTTTTGTCAGAAAATGAGCATGCTTAATTTGCATGTATAGTGAAAGGAAGTGCAGATGATATCAGAAATTAAACCTCTCGCCGTGCAGCCATATGCCCTAATTTGTTCATTGTTTTAAACCTGCATGCATGAAAATTTGTCTTATTTGTGCCCATGTACATTATGCCTGTCTAAATATATGTTCAAACTCCTCTGAATGACGGAATCAAACTGCAAATGTAATGTGAGACAGATGTATTAATGCGTAGTAATCAGAGGCAATGCAGATTGGAAGCTTTGAATTAATTGATTAAGCTAATAAAAGTTAAATAACATTAGTTCTCTAAATTATTAATTGCAGTTATTGTAGAAAATGGATTCTCATTAGTACCACATCTCATTTGTTCCACAAACTGCAGGAGGGGCATCTTAGAGACATGCTACAAGTTCTTTGCATATTCAGCATTTGTAATCAAACACATCGTAGTTCGTCAAATTTTCTAGCCTGCTCCAATGTCGTGATCTTTTTATGCGTCGCTGCAGTGAATCTTTTGTCAAATGTGGTCGATCATTTCCACTTCATTGTCATTATCAGTTATCATTTTGAATGCGCACGCATGATTTGACTTGAATACCGGTACTCTTACAAAACTTTTCTGTTGTCTGTTAGATGGAGCGCGGATGAGTAGTGATAATTCAATAGTGCTTAAAAGTACGTAGCGCTTAACTAACCCTTGGTAGATGTTTCCGTTGAGGAATATTTCAACCTGAAGCTTTTGAAAATAGTTCAACGGTTAAGTTGTATATCATGATAGTCATTGACATTTTTTTCTTGAATTACACAAAACTGTGCTTCTATGAACATATGCAACAATTTTGAAATAATACATATGGAAAAATAATTTTGACTCTGCTTCCTAACTTAATGCCCAGCATACCTTTTGTGCTCGCTTTCGACTCGAAGTTTTTTGTCAGCAATTCCGTCACCTTTTTATTTGACGACAGATTTTTCCTGGCAGCAGCCCTTAGCAACGACTAAAATGCGTCTACATACATTGGTTTCTTATGAAGCTAGCCTCACCAAACTTTGTACACATATTGTTGATGATGTGCTTTAGTACCCCACACAATCAATTTACATTTGTGCTGTTTTTGACGTAGATATCGGCGCTCAAAGTTGGCGATTTTTCTTTCCGAAAATCTTTCTTTGGTTCCTGTATACCATCATCCAAAGAAGCATATCAAGGTCTGGAGGACAAAGATGGGTTGTTGTTTAGTTGGTGCTTGGTGTATTATTATCTATTGTCTTATGCTTGTTGCTTGTACTTCAGAAGACCTGATTGCGAATAGCATGCAACTAGTATCTAGCCGGATAACGAATAATCCAAATTGTTTTGGTGCTACAAGGCCGGTGAACGAATTGATCACACCTGCTAGTACAGAAAACAATATCGCCACAGGAAGGTCCTCAAAGAGAAAGTATAAAACTAATGATTTAGATTGCTTGGATAAAATAGCTCTAGATTTTTCGAGGATTTTTCGAGGAAATAGCTCTAGATTTTTTCTAGGCCATGCTTTTTATTTGGTTATATTTTTTAATGCGAAAAACGAAGATGTTTCGCATTAAAAAAGTTTTGGAGAAAATTGCTCAAAACAGCCAATAATCTGAAGCGAGAAGAGTTAGTCATACACTGGAAAAAGAAAAGGATTCCAAATTCACAGTTTCATTTCAACATCTTGCGAATCCTTCGATGATTGGTAACATTAACTAAGATACATCGTTTGCTGAAATCATGAAATAATTCCTAAGGCCAATCCGCTCGAAATGTCAAAATCAGTTATCATAAAAAAATATTCAGCTATTTTCTTTTCAGCACACGCGCATCTTTAGGGGGCCGCGCATGAAATGCTGTCAGTACCATTAAGGATAGCATTTGGCGCCAGTCCTGTGATCAAAATTATCCGTTTATCATCAAGGTCAAAATCTTCCTCATGCACGCAATAGCTGGAACGCATAAGCTGAAAATTTTCATGTAAATTTCTAATATTACACATCCACTGTCAATGGAGAATTGCATTTAAGCCTATGTGACATTAGCGAACTGCCATATTATAAGGCGATATGATGTTCGCAAACTGCCATCTTATACTTTTAATTTCATCCATAGCCTATTTGTAGTTTCTTAACTGTGAGAGCCATCGCAAAATCATGTGAAGGTCATCAGAAAGCTATCATTCCATCTAAATGAGTCATTGACATGATTCAGTTGCAGAAGATCTGGAACGAAAAATAGTTTATTACGTCACATTGAGAATTGAACTCCTAATTTGAGACAGATACAGAGCTGTGGTATTCCCTAGGAATTACATCTGATCTTATAAATTATTCATAAAGAAGTCCGCCATCGTTCTTTGAGAGCAAAAGGTATACTAGAAGAAGATTGCAGCCCGTAAACGGAGTTGTTGTTGGTCATGTAGGTCTAATTAAAGTAAAATGAACAACAGAACTGTTTTGCGATTCTTTAACACTATGTAATCCAACAGAACGCATCATGAAGAAGCCAATTGGTGTGAAATGATATATTTTCATCCTATGCAACAGAACAGGTATGAAAAAGGAGCTCAGAATGACCATTTGGGGATTATTGATTATAAGTAGCATGAAAAAAGAAAAATTTTGAAAAAGGTAGTTTTTTGTCCTATCTAGCAAAGGAAGTACGCCAATCATTTGACACTAATTTGGCATACATGTAGTAATGATGCTATAAAAATCTCATTAAAGTTTGAGATGGACCTTTTTGGGTATTCAGCATCAAAGTTTGCGATTTTCGCAATTTTCGGAAAGAAAATCGCAAACTTTTAGCGCCGATATATATGTCAAAAACAGCACAAATGTTAGATTGATATTGTGTGGGGTACTAAAGCACATCATCAACAATATGTGTACAACATAGAGTGGATATATTAGGTAGAATGGTAAATCCGCATTTATTAAATCCCAAATGTGTATACACTTTCGATTTTATTAAATGAACTCAAGAGAGATGCAGTCGGAATTGTTTCCAAATGTTAGATGTACAAATGTTTGCAGTTTTGAAGAAATTGCAACGGAATTGATTGAACATGATGGTGTAATTCAGAAGGAAATTATATTATTTTACAGATTCCGTGTCATGACACCCTTGGAGAAGTAATGTTTGTTAAATAGACAATTCGATAGGTTGCTATTACTTTCATGCTCAACCTCAAGAGTATTTTTTAAGCGTGATCATATCATAAGCAACCTGCCACTGGCACAGCAAAGTCAAGCAATCAAAGACAATGATTTCAATTAACTTTGAAAGATGCAAATGGGTCCACATCACTATTCAGATTCAAAAAATAAAACATGAATTTGTGAATCATAAAATCATGCCGTTGGAAATTGATTTAAAAACTTGAAATTTTAGCCAAGAAAGCACGAATGATATCACGACTTTTTCATGAAGACTTTCATTATAATACAGATCATGAAATTCCCTTGATAATCAGCTTGATTTCTTCTTAGTTAGGATGCCTTTCAGCAAATATTCATTCCTTTTGATATCCAACTTGTTTCATACTACTTATTTAGGAGAGCCATCTCGGTAGTATATAAACTGACAAATTTTTACCCTTTTCAAAAGTGCTCAAATAATTTTTTGGACCACGGGAACGTGATCTCCGCAAGAAACTGAATCTTTTGATATAAAAATTTTCACTGTATACAGATACTTTTTTGAGTCGCCACTCTATGGTGTACAAAGTTTGGTGAGGCTAGCTTCATAAGGAACAAATGTATGTAGATGCCTTTTTATTCGTTGCTAAGGAAAATCTGTTGTCCAATAAAAAGCGACATGGGCAACTATGAGGCCTGTAACTCGGGAACAACTGCGAAACGGAGCAAACAAATCTGGATTTCCTTCTAATGATGCGAAGCCCTACCTATTAACCAAATGTGAACAAAATATGAGATAGTGGGTCAAACAGCCTTGACGATTTCACATGAAAAGATCCTCCAGCAATTTCCTCAGAAATTGTTACTGACTATATAGAGCCAAACTCAGTGGAATGTAAACGGTATTTCTCTGCAGCTGTCAATTTCCTATCAACCTCTTCTTACAATTTGCTGTAAATTAGTATGCTCTTTACTATTAAGTTCTTTTTATGAGGAAAAATGCCATTTTCCATTCGATTCAATTTTTAGGTACTTCTACTCTTCCCCCCCCCCACATTTTTCAAGCTTCCAAAATCATCAAATTTCGCCAAAGTTAGTCACATTGGGTTTAGAATATACCTGATCTGTCTCTGAGTGACACTGCAACACGACTGAGAAGTCTTACTTGAACCCTGGGATGAAGGATTGGTCCCTTTGATATTCAATTATAATACAAGGTACACCTGTGATCATGAACTTCGTGTGATTGTTGTTTACAGACAAATGACGAGCAGTTGCCTAATTCTGAGGCTGTTAATCTTCTACAAGTCAGATAAGAGGAGTTTTACACACATAGCGCTATGCGACGTTAGTGAAACTGCCCGTAAGCAAGAGAAGATTTTTGACGGTGCAACACTTCCGGGTGTCAACAACAGAAATGTGGGGGGGGGCACCGATTTTTATAATTACATGTAATTGACGCATGATTCGTGCGACAACTACTCTTCCAATACGTGCACAGTTATAACTGGGCAATGCATTGGGCTGTGCAGATCTGATCCACTTCTCCTTCAAAGTGAAGGTACCGCGAACCGGTTCTTGCAAATTGGAACCGGTTTCGTTAGCGGAACCAGTTCTTTGAAACTTGGTAATATATTAAGCCGTATATATCAAGTGCCTAGAACGCGCCCACAAATTGCGTTTGATTTTTTTTGAGAATGTTTCGGCGATTAATGGGTTTGTGGACGATGGAACATTTTCTTCTTTCGTTTTAAGAAATCCGACTATTTTAGATTTTCCTTGCTTGTCAATTCTCTTTTCAATGTCGTTTTCTTTCTAACCCTACGCGTAGTGCATGACATAGCAATCTGGCTTGACCTGACAGTGGGAGCGTTGAATTGCGACCTTACATTCATGTAATTGTTCTGATAGGTTACAAAACTCAGCTGGTGTTTCATGCCTAATTGCTGCAGGTTTTTAGTTGCGGAGTTGAGTCTTAGAAGTTGCACAAATTTACGTAAGCTGTTTGTTGAAACGTCAGCATTTGAGTGCATTGTTCTCATCCTGTCCCTAATGGATTAGTAAAGTTATGAATGATATAAAAAGTTGCATGGGTCAATCAATAGTCAGAAACTTAGTAGGCGTTCATTAATCAATAAATATTTCAATATGAAATTTCAAAGTCTAGAATTCACTGACATAGCCATTTGTTTGTTATGACTGTAAAACGAAGTAAGGATTCCAAAGTCAAAATAGTTCCGCTTCTATCAGGAACTGTTCTATCTTTGACTCAGTTTTTTTTCTTGTAACTGCAGTGTACTTGCTCTGATAGTGATTTGCCATTCACAAATATGGCACCAAATTTCAACGAAGCACTTATTTGTGAAGTACACTGCACATGTATCTCTGATTGAAGACTTAACATTTACAACATTTGAAAATTTAATTTTGTAATTAAATATATTTACCAGAACATGTTGTTCACGATTTTGTATAATGTTTCATTGAGCTGTATTCTAGAATTCCAAAGAAAAATGGCTGACCTCCCGTACAGACAACTATAGCAGCTGCATATTAGGCCTAATAATAATAATGATAATATGCGCTTTATTTTTTCCGAATGAAGGTCGTTCGTTACAAGAAATGCATAATCATCTTTGGTGTACCGAGTTGTTGAAAGAACACGTATAAAATAAAGGAACGGCTTCGTCTATCTGTTCGTCTGGACGGCAAAATGTATCTTCAAGATTCAGACATTGGCGGGAGTAAGTGGCTTCGTATGTGATCTTCATTTGCGATGCAGTTGAACTGGATTAATGCCAGGTCATGCCTACGAGGATCAAAGGCTGGTAAAGTCTCACAATCGCACTGGGCACAACATATAAGTTTGTAGAATCTCCTCAGTATGCGGTCTAGACGGTTCGCATCTGTCACATGCAACCCTACGAAGAGTGAACTGCAATATTCAGCCAAGGCCAAAGTAAACATTTTTCAAAATTCTGTCGGACAATAGAGGTTGCAATATTTTAAGGACGTAAAACTTGCGAGAAGCACTTCATATTATGTTATCAAAATAATTCAAATAAAGTTAGGAAGATAAATCATGATAAATTGTCAAGCACATGCAGATTTAGATAAAACAGGTCACCAATCTCATTTAGATTAATAGCTTGATTCTGTGGCAAAGCAGTCGTATCGATTTCTATGAAAAATTAAGGTCTGCCTTGATATTTCATGCTTCTTATTGTTTGATTTCTATGCTCAACCGTGTTGAACACCACTGAGAATATCTACGAAACTTATGAGCCTGTCCCTATCTTCTAACAATGAAAGTACCAACAAAAGCAAGCAAAATCGACTCGATGTTAAGAGTATTCATGCCGATTGATAAAGTAGATTGCAAACCAAATCTCTACCTAGTCAATACATAACTAACGGACGAAATACAAGGAGAGCCGGTCATTGCTACAGAAAACTAAATTTCTCAGTCATTGTCAATTTGATTACAGGTGAGTTACTTGATAACTTCATTTCTATCTCATTAAATGCTTGCACCTGTATATCTGTCCTTGCATTATATATTGACCGGCTCTCCAAAACTTATTAATAAAGCTTATAAATAAATTGTGATCATTATATAAACAAGAAATTAATCCAGAAAAGATACAAAAATCACAACTAAGATTTATTCATTCATAAGAATACTAAGACATGAGATAGTGTTAATATCATTGAACATACATGTTTTTCAATTTGCAGATTATTCATGATCAATTTTGATATTTGACTTGTAATGCATACAATGATTTACGCACGGCCTTTTCTTCCGATTCGTATCATAATTTCACTTACTTGTACATCTCATCTTCCATCCATCATTCATTGTACATGGACATTTTTATTATTTTATGACATCACATCAATGTTATGTATATTTGTACTACGTTTTCCAAGTTGGAAATAAACGTTTTGACTTTTGACTGCATGCGTTGTTGACCAAGTTCCTTTAGAATTGAAATGAACTCCAAAAATACACAGAGAATCGACCTTTCGAGTACCAGGAAACTGCATTGAGTGTATGACAGCTGATGAGTGTAAACAGCATTGACTCTGAATGTTTACAGCTTGTTAAAGTCATTACAATTCATTGCATTAATTTTCAGATTCATTGATTCAGACCACTCCATAAGTTGTTCATGACATTGTAGGATGTTGTCATTGTCGCTCAATTTGAAAACAAGGAAACAAAGTGTTGTATGGGTCGCATATTTAGCTAGATGACAATCCGCGTGATCGATCACAAACGAATTTGTGGCAACGCAGAACAGGGAAATGCCCCTAAATTCATCCCTGTGGTATGCCAGACGTCACATTTGCTATATTAGTGGATGTAAAGCCAAATAGCTTCCGATCTTCAAAGTAATCAATAATTAATCAACCGATTGATTATGTGATTTGACTTAAACGAATCAGACGCCTTTGAGTAATCGTAGGTAGCAACCGCAATAGCATCAGTATTAATGTCTTCCAAGCAGCCAGTTATCAGTGCGCAGCAACTCGACAGTCGTGGGCGAAATCCAAATTGCTGAAGTCCATAGTTACTTATGAATTTAGAGTTCATCGATTCTGCCGCAATTTTCCAGGCAGTCTAATCAACGAATTTGGTCTTAAGTCATTTAGAGGAGGACTTGGCATTTTCGGCACTGGGCATACGGACGACGTTTTCCAAAGTTCAGGGACTTTGCGAGATACAATGGACTCTTCAATAAGCTTGGCGATTGGTACGGCCAGGAAACAGAACTCACTTTTATAAAATATAGTCAGCAAGTCAAGTGACGATTTGTTCGATGGGAAGGCTTATGAGTCTTTCAATATCTTGAGGAGAAGCAAAAACACACCAGTCAACCGTAATTCAGTTAGTCTTGCGCATGGTTCTGATATCTGAAATGCTGACGAGAGTCTACTCCGTCTTGCAGAGATGGGAATTGATTTAATAACATCAAAGGTTGTGCAGACTTTTCAATCCGTCTTAAACAATTAACGACTTTCCATGGTTGATTTACTGGATTCTTTTTAAACCAATCATTTTTGATTTTTCAATTTCCTCTTTTTATGTGATTTTTAGGTGATTATAAAGTGGATTGTTTCTTGTACGATACGCATACCATCTCTGATTTATCGGACTGTGATATTGGTATACATACACAAACAATTTCGTCTGGATATGAATTAAAGCCAATGCATTTAGAGTTCAAAGAAGTGAATGCATCAAGATAGCTCTTATCAGTCGCAGCGATGGCGGTGACGAAAGAGTTCACGTCTTACAAGTGTAAATCGTAGACTTTTATTTATAGACACTATACGGAAAATACGTGCTTGTGGATAGAATAGCGATCACTGATGGATGAGGGGGTTTGGACCTATCAACAGGCGCGCTCAAATTGATGCTATAAAATGGAGATAATGATTATGAAATCAGGATATAGTCCAGTTCTGAATCACCACACGTAGCTTTTGAATTTAAATTGACATAATCAAAACAATTGCTGATGTTACTAACATGAAATTGATATAAGTCACCACATATAGTGACCGCATATTCTGGAAGAGTCTAATATATAATGCTGATATGATATAATACAAGGTGTGACCAAAAATTATTGAGACTGGAAATTTTTTACTTGAAAGTCGTTGAAATTCCACTGTTTTTTATGCGATACATATCAATAAGTATATGAGCTAGCATCAGTGAAGAAATGGTGAGCTAAAACCTCAATTCAAACTTTTAGGAGCATTTTTAGTTCAATCAAGTTATGCAAGCGCAACGAGGTGAAAAAACGTCCGTTTTTTATAAAAAGAACGCATTTTTACTTCACTAAAAAACATTAAAACACAAAATTCCGAGGAAGGCACTCTTTGTAACATTCATAAACAAAAAAATCACTAAACGACATAATCTCCACCACTCTGAATCACTCTCTCAAAGTGCTCCAGAAGCCTCTCCACCTGGGTCAGAAACTCGTCCTCAGGAATGGATCGCAACACTCTCAAAGAAGTGGCCACAACCTTGTCTGCATCTTGGAAAGTGATCTTCTTCATTTCTCTCTTTAAGCGATCAAACCAGGGCTGTGGAGCCGGAGCCTTAAGGAGCCGATGGTTTTGGTCGGAGCCGGAGCCGATTTATCACAAAGGCTCCGGCTCCGATAGTTTGAGCTTTGATATAAATCTAGAATTTTGAAAGTTATTAATTGGCATCATAAAAAAATTAAATCATTTGAAATCTAAAGATATGTCTTTTAAGTATACCAATGATCTGTCCTCCACGATATCTTTCTTTGCAGTTGCCGCCTTCTTTTGTATTATATTTATTATATATTTACACACATGTGTAATATTTTTTTATTGCATATGTTTCGTAAGACTAATTTCCATAGCTTTTAGTGACAACGTATTCTCCAAAATCCATTAATTTGAAGACTTGTTATATGCATGCTAACTAGATGATTGTAGATTCCTAGAGACAAGTCGCCAGTCATTTATGTACACATTTCCAGTTCAGTCAGCAAAGATAATATAGCTACATTTCTTGCGCAATGTCTTAAATCTAATACGGTTACTATGTAGGCTATCATCTATCGGTATGGCTACTGGCAGAAGCTACTGGCATCTGTGACAATGCCAATTTCCTTAGATTGTATTGTAGGCTCTTGTGCAGTCCCCCACCTACATTTTTCAAAACAATCGATTATTCAATTTGATCAATTTTGATTGGAGGGATAACTCTTCACACTCACACGAATGAACTGACTACAAGTCCTCGCATGGCTATAGCAATAAGCGACCCAGCCACTTCTAGTAGCGCCCTATTATTTTAAAGGTATCTCATTCACAATGAATTTCCTTTGACTTCAAAATTCAAAGGGTATATTTCAATGCGAAAAACCCGAAGGCAAATTACAATGTTGACTTGCTGACGAAGTTTGCGACCATGACATCGCAATTACCCACGTATATTTTTACAACAGCACGGAATGCTTTACTCAAACCGGTGATGCTGAAACGGACATCCAATGGTGCTGCATCTTTTTACCAGAGAAAAAATGGGGGGGAGGACTGCACAAGAGCCGTATCGTGTAATAATATTTCCCCAAATGTCATAGACCTGTGGATTTCAAGAATTTTCATTATTATTTTTTCCGTCTGTCAACACTTTATGCTGATATCATGCTGACTTATAAAGACTGAGACGCTCTCAATAAAGGCGCCTTTTGACCTCCCTTTTCTATTGTCTGTGACATTAAACCGCACGCGCATTCGAAAGCTAGCAAAGTAGATGGGATTTCTTCTCGGTGCTCGCAGTCAAATTTTTATTATGCATAGCACCCTGCAACATACTGTGTGATACTCCGAGTTCAGTTTCATCAGCCTAACCATCATCAGAGGAATAGTGGTAATGTGTTATACATAAATTGAATATAATAATATACATGAATCATTGATGAATTATTTAGTGCAACTTTACGCCATAATGAAAAATACGAAATTAATATAATGTAAGTTAGGCCTTAACTTATTAAGTATGCTGCATAGAATTACAAAACTTGTCCTAAATTAGATATTTTTAATTTTTTTAAGTATAATTTTCAATTGTACATTTCTAGCCTACACTGCAATGAGGCTATCTAAATTACAATTTCTACAGATGATGAGTCGTGGGCTACCCACCGATCATATTATTCATGGACCAACAGACTATTGAATAAAGGCAATAACAAATAACAATAACAACCTAAGCTAGCCTATATACACTTTAATATTCAATAAAGCAATTGATATCTTTATTGATACGGTATATTTGGTTATATAGCCGATACCCTTTCCATGTTCGAGTAGATACAGGCCCTATAAGCTATTTAGAGGCATACGCTGTCCAGTTTCATATTCAAGCTTTGTTAAAAAGCTTATACTACTATTCGGCCCCTGTGACGGCTAATTAGGTATATCATCATCACTCATGTGGTCTTATTTAATGTAGCCTCGTAGTAGACTGGTTGCAGGCTAGGCCAATTTATATTTAGCCAGTGCGGGAGATCTTTATCTAATTTAACCAATCCTGGCTATAACTTGATTTTATCTTTCAGAGATAGTCAATTCATGCAAAAATATATGACAAGTATGTTATTTATCATTATATTAAGCTATTATCATTTTTATTATTAACTTAAGTCGTTGCTTGTTAATGAAAACTAATTTGATGATTGTAGCAAGCCTCTAAAGGCCACACCGTTATCCAAAAAACCCGTTCAACGGATCCAGGATAACCAGCATAGATAGAACCTGAAATTGAAGCCGGAGCCGAGCCGGAGCCTTTTACATCAGTGTCGTGGAGCCGGAGCCGATGAGATAACGCATCGGCTCCACAGCCCTGGATCAAACAACCACCTATCACACAATTCAAGTCCGGCGAGTAAGGCGATTGCCAAAGAGTGTGGATCCCTCGACGTTCAAGGAACTCCTTTGTCTTCTTGGCAGCATGGGGACGAGCGTTGTCGAACTGGATCAGTAGCTGGTTCAATCGGGTGGGGTCAGATCGGAGACTGTGCCATTTCTCACCTGTCGTACGCAAGAAGTTGATAAAGTAATCTGCATCAACAGTTTCGTTCACACAAGTTCCTTGAACATGAAACTTCTTGTTCGGTGTGAAGATTACAGACAGGAGGGTTTTGCGTTTAGTCATCGCTGGACGGGTCTCGCCTACCGCCACCCATGCCTTTTTGGCGGCCTTTGGAAGAACAGCTTCGAAGAAGACCCAAGTCTCGTCTTGGATGGCATACAGTCGGTCTCTCTCCTTCAGGTCTCGAAGATGCTTTCTTATTGAAATGGCGCTATTCTTCCGGAGCAATTTGTGATGGTCGTTGAGAGAATGGGGAACCCACGTCGAGCACAAGTAGCGGCGATGGAGTCTGTCACGCAAAATTCGACGAGCGAGCTGGTTTGACGCTGGTCAGTTCCTCAATTTCTCGAAGTGACAGACGCCTATTCTCACTGATGAGCTCTTCGATTGTTTGAACATTTTCCTCCGTTGAAACGCTCACTGGACGGCCGACAGGACTCGAAGAATGGTGACGGAATCTCCAGAACCACTCGGAACATCAGAGGAATCTTCAGGCACCTTGGCATATCGAAAAACAGTGGCACATGAGGGAGCGTCAGATCCATACAAGCTCTGTAGGTATTTGAATATCTGAGAGGCACTTTCACCAAACAAAGTGCGAGTTTGAACGTAAAAACGGTACATCTCATTCGACGCCATCAGTAAAAGTGATCATTCATTGCATCTCGTTGCACTGAAGGTCATATATCTATGTAAATAGACGATTATCACGTGATTTTCTATCGCAGATATTCAAATTTCTGTCAGACATTAGATGAAGATGTGTCTAACACTGATGCATAAAACTAAGATCATAGAAATCTTAGTTCGCCTTTTATCACGCCAGTCTCAATAATTTTTAGTCACACCTTGTATATAATCATATATAATGAGGGATAATAAAGTCATTGCAACTTTCGGATGATTGTTAACGGAATCAAGTACATTGTGATACCTGAGAAAGCGACGACAGCGTGTTTATGTAGGTTTTATTCAGCTTGATGAAGAACACGTTATGAAACACAAATTCGAAAATGTTCATATCTTCATAACAGTAGATTAAAACAATTATAACATAACAAAACATAACATTTTCCCCCCTTGAGGAGAACTCGAGCATCCGCAACGATCCACATGTCCGCACAAGAGAATTGCTAGAAGAGTTATAGTTATCATCATGGATTAGAAAATTCACACTAATTCATACAAAGATATTTATCATCACGATTTGGAAAAGTTCACACAAGCGGTTAGCTATCACTCATCACGGGTTCGAAGAATTCACGCGAGTAGTCACAGCAGTAATCGATCAACAGGTTTCCGTTGCCGCGTTGACCTTCTCACTGTGATCGCTTCGTCTTGACTGTTGTCAGCTGTCGAAGTACTGCGATCTTCTTTCTCCTCGTCCGTAGTAGTCATTGGATGAATAGCGACTGGGTCAGGTGGCATGGGTTCGGGGTGGTTGCTAATTGCTTCAATTGGTGGAAAGACTTGAGTGTCTGATTTGGGGAGCGGAGCGAGGTCCCGAGTTGACACGGAGTCGATTTTACCGTCAGGTTGTTTCACGTAGGCATAGTGTTGGTTTGCTTCTATTAGTTCAACCTCCCCCACGAGTGGTTCGGACTTGGAGTTGCGTACATGGCGTTTCATGAGAACAGTTCCGGGGGACGTTAGCCAGTCGGGGAGGGTGGAGCCATTGGTCGATCGACGAGAGTATGAGAACAATCGCTCGTGGGGTGTTGAATTAGTTGACGTGCAGAGAAGTGAACGTATGGAATGTAGGGCCTCAGGTAAAGCTTGCTCCCAGAGTCTTTTGCTCATACGTTTTCCTTCCATTACGAGGGTTATTGTCCGCCATATGATGCCGTTGTATCGTTCGCATTGCGAGTTTCCGGTGGGATGATAAGGGGTTGTCCTGCTGGTCGCCACTCCAAGATTGGTGGGAAAGTTTTTCACGTCAGATGACATAAATGCTGCTCCTCTGTCGGAGTGCACGTACCCAGGCATCCCGAATATGGAGAACAGGTGAGAAAGGCATTTAATCACTGATGCGGCACTGACATCTCGACACGGGTATGCAAAAGGAAAGCGAGAAAATTCGTCTATAATTGTTAAAATGTACTGATTGCCACTTTGACTGGCCGGAATCGGCCCTTTAAAGTCGATGTTCAGTCTCTCAAAAGCCGAGGTTGCTTTTACCAGCTTCGTGTTCGGGGGTTTGTAAAATTGAGGCTTGCAGCGAGCGCAGATCTCACAGTCCGAGGTTACGCGACGCACATCGTCCACAGAATACGGGAGGTTCTTACTTCTGACGAAGTGCAGCATTCGGACTACGCCTGGGTGTGCAAGGTCGTGGTGGAGCTGCTCGAGTTTTCTGGAAGTCGATAGGCCTACTGAGGCGCAGTGAGCGCGGGTGAGGGCGTCGGCTGGGATGTTCTCTTTTCCAGGTCTGTATTTGATTGTGTAAGATAGCGGTGATAACTCTATTCTCCATCTCTGTATCTTTTCGTTCTTGATTTTCGCAGCGGCGCGATTGTTGAACATGAAGGCCACACTTCTTTGATCAGTGTATAAGACGAAATGATTAGTCAGAAAGTGCCGCCATTTCCTTATTGACTCGACTATTGCGTATGCTTCTTTTTCTACTATGTGATGTCTCCTTTCTGCATCGTTTAAGGACCGAGAGAAGAACGCTACTGGTCTACCTTCCTGAGTTAATGTGGCTGCGATAGTTTCGTCTGAGGCGTCTGTTTCGATTGTGAACGGGATGTCTTCTCTGATAACTTCAACGGTGATTTGAGATAGCAGTTCCTTCATGTCGTTGATTGCGTCGCGACACTCTTGGGATAATGGGAAATTCTTTGATTCTATCAAAGGTCGAATCTTCTTCGAGTAACCCGGGATCCACTTCGCGTAGTAAGCGAGTAGGCCAATAAGTCGTTGTAGGGACTTCTTTTCGTGCGGTATTGGGAGTTCCTGTAGTGGGCGTAGCCTTTCGGGGTCTGGTCGGAGGGTGCCTTCAGAGACTGAGTATCCAAGAATACTAACTTCTTGTAAGCCGTACCTGCATTTCTCGCGATTTATGGTTAGCCCCACTGCGTTCGAGGCTTTCCAGAAGCGTTCCAGGTTCAAGTCGTGCTCCTCCTTATTGGCTCCGCAGACCGTCACGTCGTCAAGGTAAGCATAGGTCTCCTTTAGGTCCCAGCGTTTGATAATATCATTCATCACCCGTTGAAAGGCGGCGGCTCCATTCGTGACTCCCATGGGGATTCTTGTGAATTGGTAGAGCTGTCCTCCAGCCTGGAAAGCGGTGAACGGCCTTTCACATGGTTCTATTTCCACTTGATAGTAAGCACTCGAGAGATCGATTACACTGAAGAACTTATTCTTTCCGATTTTGTTCACGAGATCATGAATGTTGGGAAGAGGGAAGGCGTCCACATGTGTAAATCTGTTAATAGTTTGCGAGAAGTCGATGACCATTCGTTTCTTCTTGTTTTGATTGTGAGTTACGACTACCTGGGCGCGCCAGGGCGAACGACTGGGTTCGATAACATTATCTTTCAGAAGGCGTTGAATTTCTTTCTCTATGAACTGTTCGTCACTAGCGCTGAAGCGAAGGGGTTTCGTGATTATAGGGTGGCAATCTGGAGTTAGGTTGCTGAAGAGCTTTGGAGTCTCAACTTTCATTCGAGTGAGTGCGCAGAATTCGAGATTAGGTTCGTCACCGATCTTAAGGCTGGGCTCCGTGCCCCCAAGAGCGAAAGTGACAGCTTCGTGTCGCTGAAAGAAGGGAAGACCGAGGATGATGTCGTTGCACAGTTCAGGCAGAATGGAAAGTTCGACGTTTTTGTATTCTCTTCCGAGTAACTTCACATTCGCAGAGCAGAATCCTTTCACACTTGTTGTGAGATTTGTGGATGCCATGGACACACAACTTGACCGCGGATTAACAGCAAGATTAAGTCTATCAACGAGGTTTTCACAAATGTAATTGCTGTCGATGCTTCCTGAGTCGATTAGCGCTTTGATAGATTGGCCGTTGATACTTGCGTTAACCGTGACAGGGGAGCGGCATGCCGCTGATACGAATGAGGCGGCAAGAGTAGTCGTTGGCGACGACTGAATGGCTGCTGATATTTGTGGCGATTTCTGTTTTGAGCGGCATACCTTTTGCCAGTGGCCCTTCTTGTCACACTTGTTGCAGGTAGAGTCGCGGGCCGGGCATTCTTGTCGTGGATGCCGTCTCATGCCGCAAAAGTAACAGGAGTCTTTTGTCCTTTGATTTAGACGTGTAGTGGCTAGAGTTTCATTCAGGTTGGCGATGCTGGGTGCGCTTTCATGAAGGCCTACCAGTGATTGCGTCTCGTGACTGTTGGCTTCACTCAGAGGCGTCGCGACCGGGGGTGTGTGGGGGACCGTAACACCCCCCCCAATATGAAATTATTAAAAGATTCAGGTAAAATGAGAAATTTCAGGTACACCGCCGGTTTGCCGGCGATTCAGCTCCAATATTCACTGACGTCGTTCTTAGCCACAAAAACACGTCTTGTCACAAAGACACATCGTAATGTCGGGAAATTCTCACCCTTTCTAGACACCAGAAAGTATATGGTTAGTTGTTGTTGATGATATTGATTTGTCACGCGAAAGCGGTCAAACATAGCGCGCTGAAAACGACCTCTACCCGGGATGACTGTACATGTATATGCGAGCAGGAGGAACAGTCGCCTCGCATTTTCTTAAAAATTGGAGCATAAGGCGATGTGAGTTAGCTCTGCAAAATTAAAAATATCTAAGTGCAATTGAAATGTAATTCCAGTACCCTACTTATAATGTGGCCAGTGAATATTGGCACATAATCACCTAACGCTGAAATGCCTGCAACTCATTCTGCCTAGCTGTGTAGTGTATATTTAACCGTTGATTCATGTAAGTTCTGGCTATTGCGCTGTCCCTTGAGGAGATGACGTCATCGTTACGGTGGATTTCATCGAACCTTCCTCATACCGAGTCATTCACACGCGCACCGCGGAAAGCGCACGGTATGAATAAGGCACACCGTCTTCTCTGTGCGTAGAAGTTTATTGTTAACAGCGTGTTAACTTTGTCGATGCAAACACCATCGCAAATTTACTTAACAGTCGAGACTACGGGATCCAATTGCGCACAAATTAACTTAACGTCATCGGCATTTCATTGGCCACTTAAATAACCACCAATTAAATTATTTTTCATCTATAGGCGTCATTTCCGACCGATTAGATGATTAGGTAGGTACCTAGTGTTGGATTTGAGCATGATAGCAGTAGGGGGAAGCTTTCGAACGGAAGGTTTTGGGTCAACGCTGCAACCAAAGCCGGAAAAACGGTGATCAAAAGGAAGAGGACATTGATTCATATAGCACCACTATCATCCTCGCACTAAGAACGCCCGCGAATTATTTTGAAAACAGTTGAACCATAACTGGAAAAAGTAGGAGATATGCCCATTTGATCCTTGAAAGGGACTCTCCAATGCATGCATTTGGTGCCACCCGCATCTGGCTAAATAATGCTTCAAATAAGGTGCGTGGATACCCTTGTGCATCAGAAATTCATAGTAGGTCTCGCATGTGAAGATCCACACAAGCATTCCGCAGATGATCATTCTGTAATTTATTGTAATTAGACCTATAATGAATTCACAAAAATCGGGCTTCTGTCAAAATTCACAGAGTGAAAGTTAAACTATGTTCCCAAACTTGATTTTATTTATTGTGAAGAGTTCTATTACATTAATATGAATAAAATACTGTGTGTGTTGTCATCAAGACCCTGAAAGAATCAAGATAGCATTCTGGATTCCACTCTTTTTGTGATGGTTTCGCTACCTTCTAATTATTTCATTCAGCGCTTTCTGCTTCTCGAATTTATTTGTTATCTTTATGAACAAAGAAGGTCAATTATTGATGATAAGACAATTAAGCTTATGAAGAATCGTGAGGAAACTAGGCCTGCGCCTGTCAATGTTTCTCATATTCACTAAAATAATGAACTGATGCTCAATCAATCTGGTTGAGGCAATGTAAAGCCTATCTACTGGAAATATTCTTCCCCCTCAGGGAAGGAAGGTGCATCTCCAGTGCCGGGGATGAGATGAGGCAGTGCAGGGGAACTTCCCCACTTTCCCTCCCCTCAAATCCAACACTGCAGGTACCTCTTCTGTAGGATATAAACATGAAACATGTTGGAATGTGTGTGAGTATGCGTGTGTCCAATAATCAGGCAAATTTTGGCTCTTATTTGTAAATCAGGTAAAATTTAGAAAACACCCCCCCCAATGATGTTTCCTTAGCGACGCCTCTGGCTTCACTGCTTAGTTGCCCGGTTTGCGTGTCGGAGTTGAGGATTGACGCGACGGTGTTGAAATTACTTGCATAAGATTCAGCGTTGATTTGCGCTTGCTCGAGGGATTTAGCTTGTAGAATAGCGTCGTCCAATGATAGCTTCTTATTTTCAAGAAGTCTAGTACGAATAGTAGGAGACCGAAGTCCTCTGATAAAAGAGTCTCTGATGAATAAACGGCGATTTTCTTCGGCGGTAACGTTCTGGAAATTACAGTCGCTAGCCAAATTGTTGAGAGCAAGGATGAACTCATCCAAATTTTCTTCTAATTTTTGTAGCCTCGAAGAGAGTAAATGACGCGCATATACTTCGTTAGGCGTCTTCAGGTAAGCCGAGTTGAGCTTTCCTATAGCATCCGCGTAGCTCGTGCAGTCCTGAATGATATCGACCACGTTAGTACCTATGTGCAGGAATAACACCTCCAGTTCGTCTGGTTTGTGAGCCGCGATTGTTGAGAGAAAGTAGGTGAAGTTCCTACTCCAGAGTTTCCAATGCTTGCCGCTCGAGGGCGTGTTTGGAGGAATGTCAAACTTTTCGGGACGTGTTATTCTATCCATTATCGGATAAGTCTAAGAATGACTTAATCAGATATTCATCAAGCTGAATAAATTGTGATACCTGAGAAAGCGACGACAGCGTGTTTATGTAGGTTTTATTCAGCTTGATGAAGAACACGTTATGAAACACAAATTCGAAAATGTTCATATCTTTATAACCGTAGATTAAAACAATTATAACATAACAAAACATAACAGTCAACGGTAGCTATTTGAAGAGATGTCAAATTGAGTGCGCATAGGACGCTACTTGGCATGGCGACAGGTGCCCCGTTTAACTCAGGAGGAGACAGAGTTAAGATTGAGACAGTCAGAAATTCGATCGAACTACACCTTAAAAGTCATCACGATAGTCACATTGCACTCGTAGAATGGAAATAGACGTTTTAACCCAAATAGCAGCTCTACCTCCTATCCTATTCTGGCGGTCTGCTCTATAGCAAGCATAGCCGTCAAAGAATACAGCATCATCATCATCATCATGAGTTTCATCGAGCCAAGTTTCAGTAGTGACGAAAATGTCTCTTTCAGCAGTAGAGTAGTCCGGTCCTTTATCTAATTTCGATAAAATTTATCGGGAACTCGCAAACATAACTTATGTGAATTTGGTTTGGTTAAGAACACGAGCATAAGTTGTATTACGGGAAAAATAGACGGAGTTTGTATTTGAAATCAGGACATATATAGTAAAATTTGTTGAGTAGAAGGAAATGCCTTAGGTTCGTAATGCGCATTATTTTCAGCATGATTTTCCCTTTGTCTTCTTCGCCTTTCTGCCCTTTGGCACTGAAACTGTGCCCGTTGCATTCGCGCACGATCGATATTGATATTATATATATCTTATTATACGGAAAGTCCTTATTGCGAAGTAGCCTTGAATTCCGCAATAATTCTCCCCTGATCATGTCAACCCATTTAAGATTCAGTAATCTCGGTCGATCATCCGACCGTTTACCAATTCTTTGAAACAAATATTTTCAGCAATATTGAAGCTATCAGAGGGTATATTAGCAGTCTCATTCAGCTTCGTTATTTCAGCCCTTAATGAGTTCATAATTTCATGCTTTGTACTTTCAATAACTGACTTGAGGTCATTGATTGTGATGCTTTCGATAGTAGGTGTTGCCATCGTCAATGCCTTTGTTGCTTGGACAGAATAATCTATTCACAGCGTCAAGGTCAACGAACTGCAACGTTAAAAGAAATCTCACAATATCGACCAAATCACGTGACGAAAAATCGATATTTACGAGAATTCGCAGCAACAGGGAGCTTTATTTGATTTGCGTGATTAACAGCTGAGATTCAGCTGGCAATACGTCTACCAGCTGTAAAAATGAAAGTAGTCTAAACGATCTTATCCAAGTAATCTACAGCGAATTACACTTCAACCCGCCACAAATTGCAATAGTTTCAAGAGTTGGCTCTTCTTGTAGAGAAAAAAGCCTTATCAACATATGAAAAATCTAAGAAAGTCTAGTTAGTGAACTGAACTTTCCACTTGAAGTCACGAGTCTTTTCGAAGTATAAAAACGCAGATAAAATCGAAATAGCCAATCAAAATGAAGCCTCACAGCTTTAGTCCGGCGTCCAGAACGAGTTTCTGCAGGGAACGAGGCCGAAAGTGAGACTTCCACAGAATTATGCACACCTTATGCCTGCTACGAATCGGCACGTCTGCCGAGTTCTAGTGAGTTCCTCTTCTTGTCAGACACGATCAAAGAAAAACACATGTAAATCCAATCGGATGCAGATTCCAGTTTTTGGTTAAAATAAAATTTTCTATGTTATCTCTGATTAAACGAAAAGTACTAAGCCTAGAGTCATAATTTTTGGCACTGAATGTCTTCAGATCATTTTCTATTATGTGCATGTACTATTATCATGTTTCAGATCGGCAATGTATGTGAGAATGTGTTTCAATGTGGATGTAGTGGGTCAACATGTTGGTGTTTGCCAACATTAAGAGGCTCGCCAAATCTAAATGTGTTTAGCTTTATAAACAGGGGTGCATGAACATGAAAGGAAATGACCTGAAGACATTCCATGCCAAAAATTATGACTCTGGGTTTAGTACTTTTCGGTTAATCAGAGAAAACATGAAAAATTTCATTTTAACCAAAAACTGCAATAATTTTGAGGCCGACATAAAGCGCAAATAAATTTTGCCTATTGTTCAGTCTAAAAGTTGGAAATAGTTGAATTTTGAAATAACAAATAACATCATTTTTTTCAAGTGGTCAATCAAAAATTGTGTTGAATGTATGCATGAATTCTACGAATGTTTGTATTCCAAACCATGTGTGATCTCCATTTCACCTGTGCCTTGCTCAATACCCACATCTCTACCTCTTCCTCATGCCTTTCTACAAGACATTTGACTGCTGCCACTGTCCTCCTTCGAACTTTAATTGAAATACGTATGTCGTAATCTCGCTTTCAAATGTTATTTTGCAGTTTGTCTTGTTCATCCGTTGATACGAAATTCAACAGACGGTAGATGATGTAACTGTAGTGCAGAAAGTCGGGGCTTTAAAATTGAACAATCCAACAATGCTTTACTTTCAAAAGACATCTGAAAAGCCAGATATGGTCATGAGAATGATGTATGAAAGCGGAAGCCAATTATGAAGGCTAATGGAAGAATTGCATGAATCCACTTTGCAGTTCGATGAAGAAATTGAAAATCTACATGCGTGCGAATTTGCTGACAAGCTTTATGTCACTTGCTTCATTTATCTTCCACATGGCTCTCACTAATACCAGCTATGTTTTCTGAATTAAGTCCTTTCCAAGCGGTTGGACTTCACTAGTTTAAGAATACTTGTAACTATCTGCAACTATTATGCAAACTGACGTACAATTCTGCGAGTTTTACTATCAATAAACGATTACTTCTTGCAACTACCGTCTTGTGAAAACGCATAGCTGCTCAAGCCGCTAGGTCGAATACACGTTTCCGTACCCTTGTCTTGTAGATAACTTTCTTAGGTGCCTGTACGGTGCAAATTGATAAATATTTGTGAAAGAGAGGACATTGATTTTCATTTTTTTCATCAATAAGCGAAGCATTTCTGCAAGCTATTTTTGAATAAGTGAATTCAATTTCTGCTGACTTTTTCCTATCCATATACCTTTGCCTATGTTATGGCAACTTTCATAGATTTTAGTGCATTCATTTTCGTCATACTTATTTCCTATTTCTGATTTAATATAAGATGATGCGCAAAGACATTTTATTCGAGAATGACAACATTCATCCTAAAAGTAGGATGAAAATCTGAAAGACAAGAAAAGTTCAATGGAAGATGATTTTCCGGATTTTGCCAGTGTTTTTGTTATTTCATGGCCACTTAGCTGTCCTTGGATACTAGGATTTGTACGATCCTTCTCGACATAGCGTCATAGTGTAAATTTGCTTCAGGCTGCGATAATGCCTTGTCAATTACAGTCGTAAAATTTTCTTTAAAGAGAAATTCACTGATTTCAGATAAAAAGTCAGAAACTATTGGTCATCATTCCGCCTTCAATCATGCTGAATGAACACTTTCCACGTGTTCGTCCAGTCATCTTGGAAGACATGTCACTGCATGTCACTGTATACAAGCCATTGTATAAAGGCCTTGCCTTTTTGTTTTATGTTCGGCTCTTTCCATTGGACAGGTACGGATCTTAACTGCTTCTTGATTACAAGTTTCCCCTCCAAGCCTCGACTTATGGCTTGGACGCAGATAGCTGTGCTTAGTGAAAACTCTGCGGCACTTTCTCTTTGATCTCCAACAAGGTGATAATAAACTTCTCTTCCACTCATCTCACCAATGCGGCTACCATCGATTCACTCACCTCTGTATAAGTACGTGCTTATCAGTTGGTCGCTTTCAGTCTCTGACTATCATGCTTCTTGCAGTTTGCCTATGGATGCCTAACTGATCTGCATGCTGCAAGTAGTCTGACACGGATTGTCAAGCCGCTATCAGACGATCTCGAGCAGTTTGCGCTATACTCATGCATTTTCTAAGTCTGGTGTCATCACATGTATCGTCACTCTGCGTGTTAATATAGGACATACGAGTGAGTATAATGCCAGACACACTCCCGGTTAGACGAAAGAGTGAGATGAAGGTGACAATATCCAGAAGCTCCACACGCAATCTTCCAGAATTTGAATCTCAGAATAACGATATTGAATGTACTATGAATACATTTATCTTCTAACCTCGTGCTATGATTTTCCAGTCGCTAGCCGGCAAGAAAATTTATCCTGACGTCTCAGGCAGGCAAGATAAAACTTCAATAGATATCCAATTTCTATAATTATGTCACGACTCATAAAAAGATCATAGAACACGCATATAGGCCTACATGTACTAAACAATACCGAAATCTGCGGTCCATGCACATAACGCTCAATAACAACCAGCATAAGAAAATAAGTCACTTGATAGGCAAAGAGTTAATTATTAATATTGATATTCAAGGTGTTTATGGATATGTTATTACCACTACCAAATATTGTGGAAAGTTGATTAAATTGATTTCGCGTATCCACATTGATGGTATCTTTGGACATGACCAGAATTTTTTCTCTTGTTTCATGTTGTTCATTATTTTTTTTCGTGTTTTCGCTTGTGCAAGCTGCTGCTGAGCGTTTGGCTGAATGAAAGCACCTGCTCATCTCGTTTATGAGAAGCGTAAGTTCTCAAAGCATCACTGGATTTGTTGCCTGTAACGGCGGCAATATCGGAGACATCGTGCCCTGCATCCATCATGTTTGAAACCACTGTTGATCTTATGCATTTTTGTTCTATGAATAACAGATTGAGAAGGAGTATCTAGAAATCGGACATGATAAATTAATGGATATCTTGCTCAGCAGAAATTGAATTCACTTATCTAGAAATAGAATGCAAAAAAGGTATAATAATTGATGACATATATTGCAGCTTTGGCTTTCCTTCTATCTTTTTAGAAAAATCATTCCCTACTCCAACACGCGGTCGCATCGGATGAGAGGGAAAGGATTTTAGTATATACAACTGTTGTTCTTCTACTGAAACAGAATTCCTTAGAATTCATTCATACTACCAGTTTACAGCGCAGTGTGTCCGGATAAGCGGGAGAGAAATTTCGCTTCAAACCGTCCTGCGCTTATCCGGATTGCACTGTACTACACAGTTTGACCTTGTGACTAGAAAAACTGATACGAACTTTGAAATTTATATTTAGTTGCATAATTTTGATTATTAAAAAATTGGCGCACAAACTCTGATCTGTAGAATCAAATGCTGACAGCTTCGGTTTCTCAATCTGCTTCCAGGTCATCAAAATAGCAAAGAACAATCTTATGATTTTGGAAGGTATTTAAATTTTTTGTGCTGGAAATCAAAGTCGAACAGCGACATCATGAGCCTCTATGAACATGCCTTGGCGTCCCACGCCTTCAACAGTCGATAAAAACTTGCTGGACCACATTGACTCAGACAGAGTCACTTTGAGTCACAGTAGCCCATAACTGTAATTTCAATATTTTCAATTGATATTCACTCAAGAATTCGCGATTGTTCTTCAATACGGCTGCTCTATTTAACACTCTATAGAATGCAATGTTGAAGGGAGACAATATGTCAACTTTGCGAAGGTTTCTTCATTAAAGAGTTCAATTAGCTCTTCACTTAAACATGTTGCTTTTACCGTGTGCAATTAAAATAACGACAGTATCTATGACATAGCTTTGTCATACTTTCTGACGAAGTTATGATTCAATAAACTGATTATTGTGATTTAATAAGGCAATGAATTTCATTGTAATGTATTGGCTCAATTAATCTGCGAATTCTGTTGAAGCGACTTAGACTGCAGTATGCAATAAAGTGACAATTCAACTTTCATTGAGTTTTACTGAAAATATCAATGCAGATTGATCAATGCAGACCCTGAAATTCACTTACTGAAT